>JBBHKE010001069.1:0-31007 GCA_037447655.1 Zygnema cylindricum | reverse complement strand
CCCTCCCCTTCTCATTTTACTATTTTCATGCCTGCTTCCACCTCTATTTCATTTCTCATTCCTTCCCCCCGCCTCCTCTCTCTCTCCCTTTCTTCCTCTATCGCAACCCTCCATTTCCCTCGTGTTGCCACGTGGCATACCCGTATGGCGCCATCTGTCCTTCTTGGCAGGGCCCTCACAATCCTCGCCCAGCTCGGTCCGTACCGCACGTGTCCCAGGGCGATCGTACGGCTCTCAAGTTCCGAAAACCGTCCTCTGCAAACCTGCGCGCCAGAAGGCAATAAATGAAAAACAAAAAAAAACCTTTGAGCGTATCCCGGGTGCACGCGATTGGATTTTATCCTTTTTGTTTTTCCCTTCCTCTAATCTCCTGTTTTTTTATATTTTTTTTTTAATATCCTTAGTTTTTTTTTGTACTACTGTGATTGGCTCACCGACCTCCGGGTCGAGGTGCTGCAGCCATCGGCGCCGGCAGCATTTCGGAGTCCTCGCCGCCAATTCCGGCACGTGTGATACAGTACGGACCCAGTCGCGTCGTCCGTACAGCTCCACTGCGCGCCGCAGCAGCGCGTCTTCTTGTGGCGTCCACGGCCGCCGCGATACTCTGTCGGGTCGCGCCATGCGAGGCGAAATGGGTGTCACTCCCTCTTGGACAGATCCGCGGCATCGGACGGCGTACTTGTAAGGCGGACGGAGATCTCGAGGAAGATTCGAAAATAACTGGATCACGTGACAGAATCTGCCATTGATCCTCGAAATGATGATTTTTACGACTCTGTATATCATACAGGACAGGAGGTACTGTACTTTAATGGTTCCTGTACGTTCTCGTACCTAGCCCTAATTGCTTTTTTTTGTTTTTTGCAAAACATCTCAACTAGACGATCTGCGAAGATCTCCAAGGGTACGCATGTAACTATTAACCGTTCGATGTATATATGGCCCTCGTATAAGGTCGGCAAAGCATACCTTCCATTTTGTCTGTAGCCGTCCCCGCGGCGAGCTATAGACCGTGTACAGTCAATACACATAGATATTAGTGCCACGTCGGACAACCGTTGAATACTATACACGTCTAAAAGGCCATGTCCAGAATGGAGGCGAATCTAACAGAATCCAGGAAGTTTTGGGCCGGCAGATATGACATGTTCCTCTTCTCTTCGTTGGAATGACGCACTTATGGATTTTCGATATTAAACATTTCCGTACATATTGTACAAGGAGATAGTACTCCCGAACATATCTTACGTTCAGATTGTACGCATTAAATATCTTTGACTTTTTCTAACTATCTAAAGACAAGCCTACGTGGAGCCACTCAGAAAAAGGCATGTGGTCGAGACAACTGTAGTTTATCTGGCACGAGGTAAAACCTGGCCAGAAAAATCCTGTACAGCCTGGAAATGATTCCGTACGATTATGGTACTTTCAACACCTTAACGGGAGAGGCCTGGACCACGTTCAGGACCACACCGCCCATTGTTATAAGCATTAGCAACACTAAATATATCTCAAACAAATAGTGTGAACAACACTATATGAGGAAGTGGATAATAACCTGGCACGTCTCACCGAACTAAATTAGTATTGTATGTTCCAATTTCGAACTAGCATTAATAAATATTTAATGCCAATAACGATGGTCGGTGTACTGCCACGTTATGTCAGTGTGGCAGGCAACCGCATCCAGTGTAGAATCGTCGCTGAAAAATAAGAATTGTCGTTTTCTGGAGGTGTGGAAACGTTGCTGCTCCACGAAAGCTTCCTTGGAAACTTCGGAAGGACAATTGCTGTAGGACTTTTCTTTATCGAATCTCGAACTACCAAATAACACGACAAGTAGATTAAAATTTTAAAATGACGTTGTATTAGGCATTTGAACAGTTCCATGAACAGAAATCTACGCCACGAGCGTGTTCCAAAAGTCATTTGTCCCGAAGACCAAGAAGGGAGTGTCGGTGATTGGTACACACCACAGATTCGATCAAGTTTTGCTGCGGCCACAGAGAATCTCGCACTATGTACGACTGACGGGTAGCAGAGCTGTCAGCCGACCATTTTTGTACATCGTTCATCTTACGAATACGCTTTGCCGACCGGCTCGACACAATATATTTGGCGGTTAGCTTTTGACTTCGTCGCATCGCGACAGAATGCCCAAAGATTGAGCAACCAGATAAATTAAGTTATGGGAGACTACTAAAGAATCTTGGCCAAGATTGAGCAACTGGATAAATCAGTTTCGGAAAGACTCCGAAGGCGGTGTGCCCATGTAACCGAAAATTTGTAATGTTCTTTGGATTTTAGCGCAGATTTTTACGTTGTACTTTTCAAAGTATTCGCCATGTCCAAGAACGAAATCGTTAATAGGGCTTTCGTTACTTTAAATATTAGTGTTGTGTATCGAAGGCCCCTAGCCGATATTCTATACGTAACTAATTTTTGGGTACCCGATAATCGATATATCGCCTCGATAATCGAGGATGACAATATCGCGATATTTTTGCGATATATCGGACGACAAGTCGATATATTTTCTACCGCGATATATCGAAGTCGACGCAAGGTAAAAGAAAATTCAAAAGCACCCCCCCCCCCCCCCCCCCCCTTCCCCCTGGGCCCCACAAAGTGACTGTAAAATCTTTGCCGGAAAGAAATACGGTTTTTTCCTGAAAGTCAGCAGAGTGAAGGAGATCTCTGAGGTACATTGACGAGGTACACTTGTGAAGTACACGTACATCATACGCAGGTACGATTTTCAAGACGAAAAAGGTCGGTTTCCAGGCATTCGATGATTTTTGAGACTTGGCAGTCAGCTTACGTGGAACCACTCATATCAGAACACGTATGTAAACTTTTTGACAAAAGATACGCGATGTACCCGAGGCCTCTGTAATACGTAAATTTTGCTGTCCGTACTATTACAGAGACCTCCTCCTGTAACCATACCCCAAATAATGAATCATTATAATTTCAGAATTAGTACTTTTTTGTCGGTTACATTTTGCGGCGTCTACATTTAAGTCACGGAACGAAAATCACGGCGTACGTAGCGTATTAGACAATTTGACTTTTTCGCTAAAATAACATATTACATAAAAATATAAAAAAAATAAATTGAAAAAATACTATGCATCGCGATATATATCGCGATGATTTATGTTGTTCTCGGTACGATATATCGAGGATCCTGCTCGATCGATATTCGATATATCGAATATCGAGATTATCACCATATGAATTTACCCAATACCCAACACTAGTGCAGTGTTTGAAATGTGCCAATTGTTAGGATTATTGGAAGAATCGGCGGATGAGATGTGGAGAATCGGCTGTCTGCGGATTTGTTGACGTTTTTGGTTTGCGTGGCGCGATTTGGGTTTGAGTATGGTTTCACGACTTGCATCGGAGTACCTGTGGTTTGTTTAATGTACCGTGGTTCAGTACCCAGCCGGTACATTATTTATGTGTGTGATGGTTCAGTTTGGTTACGTCTGTCTTGAAAGGTGACTATGATATTTAGTACGTTGTACGTGTCTAGTTCCTTTAGTGCATGCCACTTTGCTTCAACGCTTGAATGTTTTTTAGGCGCACGTCCGCATGTGGACTTCGGCGCCCTCGTTTGTTTTCACTTAGTGGAGTTAGTAGCCGTGAGTTGTCGGTGGTAAGAAGGTATATTAGTGAGTATTTTCCATCAGTTTAGTATGCACTCTGGGGAGATGCATCATGCAATCTGAGTAGAGATGCAACATGTGTCTTAATGCGTGACACATTAAGATGTAGAAAGAGAAGAGGAATAAGGAAGGAGGAAGTGTAAGATGTAAAATATATGTCGGAATAAGAGAAGAATGAGAGTAGTGTGAGAGTTGTGTATGGAGGAAGCTTCAGCTTAATATATTTTTTATACTGTGAGCAGTGAAAGAATGTTTTCAGCTATGAGATTTATTATCTATTAGCTTCCGCTGTGATATTGATTTTAATGTAAGCATCTCTGTGAGCACTTTATCGATTTTTAACAATTGGTATCGGAGCCATGTTAGTGCTCCAGTTTTTAGTTTGAGAGTAAAATACTCCACTTTGAGTGTAAAAGTCAATGAGGGAGTAGAGGTAATGGGAGGAAGAAAAGGCTTTTGTCCTGTGAAGAGTGAACCGGATCCCGATCTGGATGGAAGTGATCCTTATTACAAAGTAAAAGAAAAAGAAGATGATGAAGAAAAATTCAAAAAATGCGAAGAGGTCAAAGAAGTCAAATAAGTTGAAAAGGAGAGGAGTGAATTCAGATTCGGCATGGCAAACAGCTTCGAGGTTGAGCTGTAGAGAATTCAAGTCATGTGACGAAGGAATCGGATTTCGGTTTGTGTTGAAATTGGCCGAAAAAGAAGCCGGAGAAAACAAAGGAGAGGAGTAAACAAAAAAGAAGTTAGTGAAGGTGACAATGCAGTAGGCGCTTGTAATTCTGAGGAGGAGGAATGGCTTATTGTCCAACATATGGAGACATGTGTCTGGCCGTAACAAGGAGATCAAAGGAATAGGAGGTGGAAGTGCGCATGGAAGTTTTGAAAATTATGAGAATTCAGAAGTGAAGCTCCTTTGAGGAAGTGGAAGGCGTGAAAGAGGCGTCCGTGAGTGTAAGTGAGGAGAAGCAGAGAAGTGAAGGAAAAGGAAATGAAGAGAATATTATGTACGATTCACTTGAACGGAAAGTGAAATCTGATCACAATTAATGTTGGCGTTTAATTTGATGTTTCGTTTGGGTTCGTGAAATGGTACCGTGTGTACATGAAGTTTCAGTCCCTTTTGAGGTTAAATTTTGAGGAGGAAGAGGAGGAGTTCCGTGTTGGAACAAAGACCGATAATTTACTGGCTATTTCGGTCGTTTTCTGAATTTTTCAGGCGCTGAACTTTGGTGTGGCCGTTGTGTTTCTGTATTTTTGCTGCAGTACATATTTTGTGACACTTTGAAATGTGGAGTACGAAGTACTGCAAAACTGTTCGAGAGATACAGTGGAGCCTAAATCTGGTGTGACGGTTGAAAGTTCAAGAGAAGATCATTTTAAGGCCCCCTAAAACAAATAGCGATTACACGAATTGATGTGGAGTTATACAAACGCCGTGAATATTTGTATTTACAAAATCTATTTGGGCGTATCTGCGATGGAGGAGTATTCGTTCCGTACAGGGCGTCAATCGAATGCCTCATAAACTTTGGAGAAGGAACAGTGACGGATATTACGACTGACAGTTTTGGACGTCGAAATATATCGTCAAGCGAGGAGTTATTTTGTGACAACCAATCAATGTTTCCGTACCTTTTTGGCTGATCAGAAAGTTAAGGAGTATGTATACAAAGGGGGAAATATGTTGGATTTTTGCAATGAGCTTGCTACACTCTTCATGGAGCTACAGAGTGCGGGAAAAGATTTTAGTGAAAAAGAAAAGGTTAACTGTTTACTGATGAAGTTACCTGATGAGTTCGTGAACATAGTTTACCGTGTGCAGGACTTGCCTGACTCAAGGTGGATATGGAACTCAGTGGTAGGGATGATTCTCGTTTAAGAGAATACAATTGAGATCCGAAGGGGAGGAAAGAGTGGCCAAGCCTTGGCAACAGCGACCAATATGAGGAACAAGGATTCTCGGAAACCAGTCGGAAACTATGGGGGTAGGGAGCAGAAAAAACAGGTTAACGAGTTCGAACCAAGGGCTCCCAAAGGTTTATGTCATTTTTGTAAGAAACCGGGGCACTATATGGCAGAGTGCACTAAGCTAACCGAGCTTCGGTTAAAGGAGGGGCAGACCGGTGGTACCCCGAGAGGAAAGAAAAAGGCCCTTGTCACACAGGTACTTGAGGCTGAATCCGAGGACGAGGACGATGAGCTCCTTTTGGATGAGGAGTTGGAGGCGAAAAATGAGGTCGAAATTCCACGAAGGCAGAAATGTGCTTACGGTGGATTGAAAGGTGAAGCAGGCTGGATTGTAGATTCAGGTGCCTCCATGCACATGTGTAAGGATAGACACCTGTTCACTAAGATAAGAAAGATTCCCACCATAGAGATAGAGTACAGGGATGGGAGGATAGTCACCACTACTCTTGTAGGATCGGTAGATCTAAAAGTGTTAGTAGAAGGAAAGACATCCATATTAACATTCTCCGATGTATTGTTTATTCCGAAGCTGAACAAAAATCTTATCTCTACATCAGTATTAGATGATAAGGGTTTTTTTACTAGCACTAGGGAAGGAGTCTTTACTGCTAGTTTTGAGGATGATGTCTATTTCATTGCTGAGAAAGGTAGCCATGGGATGTTTAGGCTGATCTTAAGTAATGAAAAGAAGAAACTTTATTATGTTGGTGTTCGTGATATTATGATGTGGCATAAGAGGCTTGGGCATGTCAATCTAGATAAGTTAAGAGAGATGAAAAAGATGGGAGTGGTGGAAGGGATTCAGTTTAGTGAGAGTGATGATATAAGTGATTGTAGTGGATGTGCTCAAGGTAAAGCAAACAGATTACCCTTTCCTAAGTCAGCCACCTATAAGGGAGAAAAAATTCTAGATCTAGTACACACAGATATTTGGGGACCGGCTAAAGTGCCCTCACCGTGGGGGAAGAGATTTATGATGACTATAACTGATGATTGGTCTCGGTATTCCCGGATATATTTTTTGAAAAACAAGTCCGAGGCTGAGGATTGTTTTAGACAATATAAAGCATGGAGCGAAAAACTCCATAAAACTCCAATCAAGAGAGTAAGGAGTGACAATGGTGGAGAGTATACTTCTAACCAGTTTGAGGATTTTCTGAGGGAAGATGGGGTTCAACACCAAAAGACAGTTCCAGAAAATCCTCAACAGAATGGGTAGCTGAAAGGTTAAATAGAACACTAAGTGATAGTGCTAGAAGTATGTTGTCAGATAAAAAGATAGGGAAAAGGTTTTGGGCAGAAGCAATGAACTGTGCTAATTACCTCAAGAATAGAGTTCTTACTTCAGCTATAAGAGATCAAACACCTTATGAGAGATGGACAGGCCGGAAACCAGACATATCTCACTTAAAGGTTTTCGGCAGTCAAGTGTTCAGTCTAGATACTGATCGGTCCAATTGGAAGCTAGATCCTAAAGGAAAACTAGGATACTTATTAGGATATGATGAAGATGTTAAAGGATAAAGAGTTTATGATCTAAAAAGGGAAGATATAATCTTAGTAAAGCATCTAGTAGTTATGGATGAAGGAAAGTCTGTGGATCCCTTCAAATATACGAAGTCAGTAAAAATCAGATTTGAGTCAGAAAATTCCGATGACTTTGAGCTTCCTAACTATCCAGGTTTTAGAGAAGATGACATTCTTGCAGGAACAAATCAGACCGAAAAGGACTCGGCTGTGGAAACTCCAGTGACAACTCTACTCGAAGCGGAAGACGTGGTGGAAATTGATTCGGAATCAAGGGATAGGGGAGAAGCCGAGTTTGTTCGAAAGAATGCACGAGAACCATCTATTCCGGCCTCACATTTTGGGGGGGGGAGGAGAAGTAGCAAAAGACTGCAAGAAAAACAGGTTAATAACAAGGTAACTAAACTATCTCATCAAGATGAACCTCAAACTTATGGAGAGGCGATGACTTGTCCAGAAAGAAACCGGTGGAAGACAGCCATCAATGAGGAGATGGCTTCAATCATGGCAGCCGATACTTGGGAGCTGGTGGACTGTCCACCTAACCGAAAACTTATTGGTTGTAAGTGGGTTTTCAAACTAAAACTGAACCCAGATATAACACAATGGAGCGCTACAAGGCCAGATTAGTGGCAAAGGGATTTACACAAAAGGAAGGAATTGACTACGAGGAAACCTTTGCCCCGGTGGTCAGATTTCCCTCCGTCCGCACACTTCTCCGTTTAGCAGCGGCGGAAGACATGGAAGTGCACCAGATGGACATCAAAACAGCCTTTTTGCATGGAGAATTGGAAGAGGAGATCTTCATGCGACAACCCGAAGGGTTTGTGGAAGAAGGAGAGGAGAGTAAGGTATGCCGGCTGATTAAATCTCTTTATGGTTTGAAACAGGCGCCTCGACAGTGGAATAAGAAGCTTGATGAGTTTCTTACCGGTCTAGGATATATTCGGATCAGCTCAGATCACTCAATCTATGTTTTCGAAGATGAGGAAGGTTTTATATTTATTGCAATTTATGTTGATGATTTGCTTGTTTTAACAAAATCAATGGAAAAAATTAATAAACTGAAAACCGATCTTAAGGGGAGATTTGAAATGAAGGATATGGGGGAAGCAAAATATATTTTGGGAATTCAAGTAGAGAGAGACCGAAAAAGGAAAATTATAAGATTGACTCAAAAGGAAGCAATAGGGAACATGCTTGAAAAATTTCAAATGGATAAAGCTAATAGTTGTACAACTCCAATGGAGTTGAAGAAGGGAAGTGAGGGGAGTGAGGAAGAAGGAGTCATAGTCTTAGACGAGGAATTATCTCCTGATGAACAGAAGTTCATGCAGACTATTCCTTACAGGCAAGTAGTGGGAAGTCTAATCTATTTTATGAATTGTACCCGGCCGGATTTAGCTGCAGCTGTAGGAGTGCTGAGTAGAAGTCTAAATGCTCCCACTAAGAAGGATTGGGAGGCAGCTAAGAGAGTCCTTAGATACTTGGTAGGAACTAGAGATCTATGGTTGCATTTGGGTGGGGAGAATACTGACATCACTACTTGGAGTGATGCGAGTTATAGTGATGCTCCGATGAGGAGATGTACTTCTGGATATGTATTATATGTGGGTGATGGGGCTTGCTGTTGGAGTAGCAAACAGCAAAAGGTTATTGCTCAGTCCACCATGGAGGCTGAGTATATGGCCTCTTGCTCTGCTGTAAAAGAATTGATGTGGGTCAAGTCTTTGCTTGGTGAGCTTGGTCACCTTAAGAGTGGTGTGCAGAAAATATTTTGTGATAATCAGGCAGCAATCGCTATTTCTGCCAATCCTAAACACCATTTTAAAGCCAAACACATGGACATCAGACTCAGCTTTGTTAGAGAGAAAGTAGAAAACAAAATAATCAGTTTAGAGTACAGACCAGATAGTGAGATGGTAGCAGATATGATGACCAAACCTGTGCCTTCCCCTAAGCTAATTTTTTGCAGGGAGAAGAGTGGTCTGAAATTAAAGATTGACTAGAAAATAAGGGGAGTGTAGAAACTAATGGTTTTATTAGTATTTTCTATGTCTGAAAAGAAATATAGAAGTCGAGGCAGTCTATCTCTAACTTCTCTCTCCAACTCTCAAACTTGTCGCAGTCACTGAGAAATTGGAGAGGAAGCTAGAGCCATGGCTACCTTGGCTATCATGAGGTTTACGGGAATTTTATTTTAGGGTTTATTTTGTTAAATTAAAATGTATGTGCCGGCGGCAGGATTTGATCCTTGTACCTACCGATAGGCAGACAAGAAACAGCCGGTAGCCTTAGCCGTTAAGTCTAGCGGTAGTGTTACGTAGCATATAGTTTGATATTTATTTAAATACGTATACGTGCGATAAACCATTTAATTGAAATGAATAACGGGATACATAGATCCAGTAATATATAATGTACGATCTACGGTACAGACACAAATCAGTACCGCGCATTTGTTTCGTAAATGAAACAAATACCGCGCATGTATTTATTACGGCTACGATTAAAGCCGAATTTAATCGGACGGCCGGAATTAGCGCCGAGATCGCGGAGGAAGATTTCGGCGGTTTGTGGCCATCGCCACATCGGATGACGCGTGGCGAAATTCCGTTGGATTGTGGAATCTCCGGAGATTATGGCACCGAATCCGGATTTGACATGTGTCGACATTTTGGACATGTCGTACAATGTCCGTACATAAAGTACACCGGCAGCTGTACTTTTGCGTACGGAACTCAATTTTGATTGGTTCCGTACATCAGTAGATAGAGTCTGTGAGAGAGATAGGACTTAGAAAAATTAGAAGATAGGACCCCCTCTCCAGAGAGCTTCTGTACAAAAGGTCAACTTTGACCCTCCATAACTTACTGCTCAGGGGAGCAAATTCAGAGATTCTTTTTGCTATCGACTCAGGGGAGTCTTGCCTTCACAGGGGTGAAGTTGGTCAGTGTTTTTGTCTGCCAGGGTGGCAGTTATTTTTGCTTAAACACAAAGGAGTCAGGATTATCCTAGAGGCTTCTTAGAAGCTGTCCACTTTGAGGACTTATGGAGGTCTCAGAGTTTCAAGAGTGTCTTTTGACTAAGTCTATTTGGCTATTTAAACTAGTTTTCTATTAATCAACTTGGTATTACACTTATGTACACATGGACCTTCTCGGTCAACCATGATCTAATCAAACAATCTTCTAGAACAATATGGTCCAAACTACAATCTGCGGCGTTGCTATGCTGCTACGATGTGTTGTTATGCTACATTACTAAGTTGCTATGCTGCTATGCTGCGCTAATCTAGCATCGCATCTGCGCTGCTCTAAACCGCAACTATAACAACCTTGTTTCTAACGTGCAAGGTATAGAACTCTGTAACCCTGTTAGGGTTCCTCCCACTAAGGATTTAGCGTCCCGCTAAACATTACCTACTCAGGGAAATTGGAGTTGGCGGAGTAATTCCTATGTCTCTTGACGGTACTCCTCGAACTCTTTCCGCAGGGTGTCGAATTAGTTTTGGAGTTGCTCGCATCGAGTCTCCAAAAGCGCGATGTGGTGATCCGCCGGTGCCAAGCGTCTCCGAATGGTCCGTTTCAGCAGTTGGTCCTCTCCCTCTTCCGGTGGAACTACCCGCGCTTGTGGCTATGGCGGGGCGGCCTTAGGTGCAGGTGCTTCAGGTGCATGAATTTGGGGAGCTTTGGCCAATCGCAGCGCCCAACATTTCGTAGATTGCGCTGCTGCGACGATACCGAGGGTTCAACGTCGCCAATGTTGGAATTCACAACTGCGCCATTGCGCTTTTCTATCAGCGCAACGGTGGCGCTGCGATTCTCTGACGGCGCTGTTACTATGTTTTGCTTCAGTGGCTGCGCACTCATAGTGTTGCGGTTTGTCATCATCGCCATTGCGCTTCCTTGCCGAGTCCCCCTGATGACTACGACGGTTGCGATATTGCGATTCGATCCCTTATTGTGCCTATTGCGAAAGCCCCTCCGATTTCGCTGAGTGTGCACACTTTGCGTAAACCGGCCCAGCAAATCGGGTGAATGAAGGTCTTTTTTGTCCACCCAAGAATTTTCCTCAACTCCATAGCCTTTCCACCGTACCAAATATTGCGTGGAGTCAGAATTTCGTAGTCGACTCGACTACAGAATATCCTCCACCTCGTATTCATTCGAGGTACCTTGAATTGGCGGTAGTGGGGTTTATAGACGGCAATTAGGAAGTACTGAATTGAAACTCTGAGACCTCCATTGGCCCTCAGAGTATGCAGATCCAAAAGAAGCTAATCTAGATTGTGCCGACTCCAAGTTAATATAAACCCAAATGACTGACCCCTTGAGAGTCACAATCCCAATATAGACTCACCCCTGTGAAATAACACTTTCTGTGTGGTCAGTTCCACCACAGAATGCAAAGTTAGAATATGAGATTTGGACACATTCACCCACTTTGACTTTCCCTTATAAATGCAGCCACCCTGGCAGACAAAAACTCTGACCGACTACACCCCTGTGTAGCCTGGACTCCCCTGAGTCCGCAGCAAAAAGAATCACTGAAAATGGTCAAGTAAATTGATAGATATGGCTGGCCAAAGTTTGCCATTTATACAGAGTGCTCTCTGGGAGAGGCAGCTGCCTACCCAAAATTTTCTAAGTCCTATTCCCTCTCTAAAACTCTATCTACTGAAGTACGGCACCAATCAAATTACTGTATCGTACAGAAAAGTACAGGTGCCGGTGTACTTTATGTACGGCCATTGTACGACATGGCCAAAATGTCGACACGTGTCAAATCAGGATTAGTTCCTGTAATCTCCGGAATTCCCGTAATCCAATGTTATTACGCCACGTGTTATCTGACGTGGCAAATAGCGAAAAACGCCAAAATTACATTTCTGTGATCGCGGCGCCTATCGCGGCCGTCCGATCAAAACCGGCTATAATCCTAGCCGCTGAAATTCGACGCGCGGTATTCGCTTCGCTATCGAAACAAATGCGCGGTATTTGTTTCGCTATCGAAACAAATGCGCGGTATCCGTTCTGTCCACATACCGTACTTCGTACTAAATCAAACTGTATCTATGTACAAAGTATCTATAAGCCGTTAAACGGATTTATCTACATTTAAAGATTTATATATTTATCAAACCCTATATATCGTAATATCATTCCTAGACTTAACGGCTAGAGCTAACGGCTAACGTGGAATGACGGACGGTAGGTACCAAGATCAATTCCTGGGTCCGTCAACTAACTTTTGGTAAGTCTACCTAATTCAACCCTTGTCTTCTCTAGAGAGCCTAGGCAGCCATGGCTCTAGCTCCCTATCCAGCCTTCTTTGACTACAACAAGTGTGGGGACTTGGATAGGGGAGTTAGAGGCAGACCGCCTCAGCTCTTTTTCTATCCTAATACCGACCTAGAAAATACTCAAATATCAACATGAATCGGGGTCGGGAAACGACTTTAGGAGTGAGACATGGAACACATTGTGTATTTGCCATTCTTCTGGAATATCAAGTTTGAAGGCCACTTCACTTATTTTGGAAAGCAAAGTAAATAGCCGTGTAAATTTCGGTGCCAATTTCTTTGAGAGGGCACTTGGTAAGGACATGTTTGCCATATTAATACTAACTTTGTCCCCAACATCAAAGACGATGTCCTTTTTATGAGCGTCGGTCAGCGACTTTTGACGATCCTTTGCTTGCTAGAGGGACTTCGCCTCCTTTTCAAGATTCACTTGCAGTGTTCACGCAAACTCCATAGCTCGGGTGTGAGGCAAACGGTGATCAATAAGTTTTGTGGGAGGATGGGTTGCCGCCCATTGAGAGAGAATGGCGTAGCGTTAGTGGAAGAGTGGACAACACTATTGTACGCCACTTCAATCGCCGTCAAATGATTTACCGAATCCGTTTGGTGCACCTACACATAAGCCGTTAACGCTTCCTCCAAGGTTCTGTTCACTCTTTCGGTCTGACCCTCGGTCTGAGGGTGGTACGATGTGGACATAGCTAATTGCGTTCCACACAACTCTAAACGACTCTTGCAGAAGTGACTGACAAATTTTCTATCGCGATTGCTCAAGATTTTCTTCGGAAGTCCGTGATGACGGAATATCTCTCGAAAAAATAAGTCTGCCACATCTCGAGCTGTAGCCGTGGTTGTCCGGGGTAGGAAGTGCGCCATTTTTTTAAGGTAATCCACAACGAAAAATATTGATTCATAGGCTTCCGGAGTCAACGGCAGAGCCACTATAAAATCCATGGAAATCGCTTCCCAAGGAACAGATGGTATCAAAAGAGGTTGTAAAAATCCTTGACGACCCGATTCCAATTTATTCGTGTTACAAGAGTCACAGGTCTTGACACACTCCGTGATATCCCTTGTCATATTCGGCCAGTAGTACGCCTCAGCCACTTGTGCAATTGTTTTATCTCGATCGAAATGTCCACTGAGTGGCTCGTCATGACTCATTTTAAGTATCGTGTGGCGTAACTCTTGGTCGGAACATAAAATCGAGGCGTCTTACTCGGTCTGTACCGCCACATGCCCTTAGCGGTTCAAAATAAGATCTTTTGTTTGGCTAGTTCCTTGATTGCATCGTCGTCGTCATACGCCGCTTTAATTGAAACTCTGAGACCTCCATAAGTCCTCAGAGTGGAGAGCTTCCAAGAAGTCTCTAGGATAACCCTGACCCCTTTGTGTTTCATTAAGAACAACTGCCACCCTGGGAGACAAAAACACTGACCAACTTCACCTCTGTGAAGGCAAGACTCCCCTGAGTCGATAGCAAAAAGAATCTCTAAATTTGCTCCCCTGAGCAGTAAGTTATGGAGGGTCAAAGTTGACCTTTTGTACACAAGCTCTCTGGAGAGAGGGTATTATCTCCTAATTTTTCTAGGTCCTATCTCCCTCACAGACTCTATCTATTGATGTAAGGAGCCTATCATATTGCATTTCCGTACACAAAAGTACAGCCGCCGGTGTACTTTTTGTACGAACACTGTACGACATGGCCTAAATGTTGACACGTGGTATATCCGGATTCGCTCCCTTAATCCTCGGAGATGCCGCGATCCAATGTCATTCCGCCACGTGTCATCCGATGTGGCGATGACCAAAAAACCGCCGAAATCCTCTTCCGCGATCTCAGCGTTAATTCCGGGCGTACGATAAAATTCACATTTATCCGTAGCCGTAAGAAATACATAAGCGGTATTCGTTTCGCTAAAGAAATAAATGTGCGGTATTCGTTTCTTATCCGTACTCTAATCCGTACTTTTACATGAATATATCTATGTCTCCCGTAAACAGTTTCAGTTAAATGGGTAATCCTACGTGTTAATGTTTAACTATATATCAAACCCTATAGTACGTAACACTAGGTTTAGACTTAACGGATAAGGCTACCGGCTACCGGCAGTTTTCCGCCCGGTATGTACCAGGATCAAATCCTGGAGGCATCACATATTCTTTTAGTAAATAAACCCCTTATGGTAAATAAACTAATATTTATATTTCGTAAACCTCTAGATAGCCTAGGTAGCCATGGCTCTAGCTTCCTCTCCAATTTCTCAGTGAGTGCGATAAGTTTGAGAGTTGGAGAGAGAAGTTAGAGGAAGACTGCCTCGGCTTCTTTCTATATTTCTATTTAAACCTAGAAAATTCTTTAAAAAGACCATTTATTTCTACATTAATCCTACTTAGCCATTGCTCATCCACTTGCACCGTACTTGTCACTACGTTGACTTTTTGGTCCTACATTTTGTCCACCGCTGTCGTGCCCCTTCTCACAGCACTTTCGCTTCGGTCTTGCGATGGTTGTGATACTTGCTTCGTCACTGGCGTAGCGATACCTTGCCTTCTCGACAAAGCATTTGCCGGGTTCGACTTGCTCGGTTTGTATTATATCGTTTGCTCCGGTCTGAAAGTCTGAAGAAAGGTCATCCATTTGACATGTTTCCTAGACAACTTAGGCTACATTTGGAGATATTGTAACGCGTGGTGATCACTGATTACAGTAATCTGCTTCCCTTGAACATAGCACTTCCAAACTTCGAACGCATTAATGATCGCTATTGTCTCCTTTTCATGCGTGGCCCAGTTAAGTTCTGTTGCCTTTAGTTTCTGACTGTCGTAGGCTATAAGTTGTAGGCTTGTTCCATGATCCTACATAAAAATCACTCCAATAGCCGTATCGTTGGCGTTGGTAATTATCGTCCACGGTAACTCAGGGTAGGGAATAGCTACCACAGGGGCTGTCACCAACCATTGATTTAGCGTGTCAATAGCTACCCCTTGAGTCGTTTTCCATTCATAGGGCACGTCATTCTTGAGTAGGTCCGTGAGTGGCGCAACGATTTTTGCGAAACCCTCGACAAATCGGCGATAATAGGAGCATGATCCAAGAAAGCTCCGTATTTCCGTAACGTTAGTCGGCTGCGGCCACTCCTTTACTGCCCTAGTTTTGTTCAAATCCACTGGGATTCCATCTTGGCTCACCACATGACCCAAAAATTCAATTTTCTCCTTTAAGAAGTCACATTTTTTCCTCTTCGCGTACAACTTGTTCTCCCTAAGGACTTGTAAGACCATTTGCAGGTGCTCCACATGATCCTCTAATGTCTTGCTATACACCAAAATGTCGTCCAAAAAGAAAATTACAAAAGCGTCGAAATATTGCCGAAAGATAGAATTCATCAAGTGCATAAAGGTCATCGGCGCGTTGGTCAATCCTAATGGCATAACCAGGAATTGGAAATTGCGGTACTGAGTCGAAAATGCAGTCTTTTCCACATCTTCCTCGGCGATCATAATTTGATGATATCGACTACGTAAGTCTATCTTCGAAAAATATTTGGCACATTTTAACCATTCTAATAATTCATCTATCCTTGGTAGAGGGTACGCATTTTTAACCGTCAACTTATTTAGCGCTCGGTAGTCCACACATATACGTAAACCTCCATCTTTCTTATTCACGAAGAGGACGGGGTGTTGACATTTAAGTATTTTCTAGGTTTAGAGATTGTAAAATAAAAGGCAAAAAGGAGACCGCGTCAGCCTACCTCTAACTCTTCTCTCTAGTCCCCACACTTGTCGCAGTCACTGAAGACTAGAGGAGAAGTTAGAGCCATGGGCTGCCTAGACTGTTCAAAGAGGACAAGAAGGCCAATCTTGCTAGTGTTGCAAAAGGTTTGACTGACCCAGGATTTGAACCTGGTATCTGTCGTCCGTCAAAGTAGCAGTTAGCTTTATCCTATAAGTCTAGGACCAGTGCTAGGGTATATGGAGTTTGATAAATATTTATATAGATACACGCGGACTAGTTCGTTTAACAGGAAGGAGATACATAGTGCATAGATACAATTTTAGATAGTCAGGACTACGGTTTTATGTATTATATGAAACAAATACCGCGCATTTGTTTCGACCGCGAAACAAGTACCGCGCGTCTATTTTCAACGACTACAAATATATCTTGTTTTGATCAGACAGCCACGATAGGCGCCGCGATCACGGAATATGTACTTTGGCGTTTTACGGTCATCGCCAGGTCAAGGGACAAGTGGCGCGTCAACATTAGATTGCGGCAAATCCGGAGATTACGGGAACAAATCCAGAGATTACGGGAACAAATCCGGATATGACACGTGTCGACATTTCGGCCATGTAGTACGATGGCCGTACATAAAGTACATCGACACGTGTAATTTTCTGTACCACACAGTAATGTGATTAATGCCGTACGTAAGTAGATAGAGTTTAGAGAGAGAAAGGACTTAGAAAATTTAGTAGGTATTTGCCTCTCTCCGAGAGAGCTCCTATACAAAAGGTCAACTTTGACCCTCCATAACTAACTGCTCATGGGAGCAAATTCATAGATTCTTTTTGTTGTGGACCCAGGGGAGTCCAACCTTCACAAGGGTTTAGTCGGTCAGAGTTTTCGCCTGCCAGGGTGGCTGCATTTCTAAGGGAAACTCAAAGTTGGTGAATGTGTCCAAAACTTATATTCTTACTTTGCATTCTGTGGTGGAACTAAGCACACAGAAAGTCTTATTTCATAGGGGTGAAGTTATATTGGGGTTTTGATTGTTAAGGGGTCAATCATTTGGGTTTTAATCAACTTGGAGTCGGCACTATCTAGATAAGCATCTTGTGAGCTGCCTACTCTGAGGACTAATGGAGGTCTTAGAGTTTCACAAGGGCTCTATACGGTGACTTGCTCGGTTTGATTGCTCCGGCTTCGACTAACTCCGCAAGTTGCTTTTTGAGTCGTCTAATTCGGTGTAGCTCATCTTATACATCCGATTGGCCAGGGGTACAGCTCCGGGAACAAGCTCTATCTTGTGGTCTACGTCGCGCTTCGGGGTTAAACATTTCGGGAGCTTTGGGGGAAAGACATCAACATACTCCTCGAGAAGCTTTATTATGACTTCTAGGGCCTCTACGGAAGTCTTTCCTGAGTCGTCACCTCTTTTTGAGTCGAAGTCGAGATCTTTCTTACTCCATTCCTCCCGAATCCCCTCTTTCGTTTTCTCTACGGGTCGGACGACCGCCATTCCAATTGTCTTCCCTATCTTAAATGCCTTCTTTAGCTATAAGGCCGAAAGTAGGTGCCCCTCTTCCAATTCCTTACACACCCCTCCCACATTTACCTCAAACTCTTTTTCACCTTTCCTCACTTTCATGCTACCGTTTCTCCAATCGATCATCGGGTTCCATTTCAACAACGATCTATCTAAACTATCTTCTAGAATGATATGGTCCTAACTACATTTTGCGCCGTTGTTATGCCTACGCTGCGTTGCTATGCTGCCAAGCTGCGCTGCTATGCTACATTACTAAGTTGCTACGATGCTATGCTGCGCTAATCTAGTATCGCAGCTGCGCTGCTCTGAACCGCGACTATAACAGCCATGTTTCTAACTTGCAAGGTATACAACTCTCTAACCTTGTTACACTGGGGAGATGCATCATACAGTCTGAGTAGAGATGCAACATGTGTCTTAATGCGTGGCACATTAAGATGTAGAGAGAGAAGAGGAGTAAGGAAGGAGGAAGTGTAAGATGTAAGTTATATGTCGGAATAAGAGAAGAATGAGAGTAGTATGAGTAGTGTGAGAGCTGTGTATGGAGGAAGCTTCGGCTTAATATATTTTTTATTCTGCCGATAAGATTTATTTGTGAGTAGTGAAAGAATGTTTTCCGTTATGAGATATATTTTCTGTTAGCTTCCGCTGTGATATTGATTTTTATGTAAGCATCTCTGTGAGCACTTTATCGATTCTTAACAGTCCGTACTAAAACTGCTATTTTTTTTGTACAAACGTAGTGAAAAGGTGTCAGATAACGAGGTTGAGACTTAAAAGCATAGTTCAAAAGTAGGTGAAATTACGCCCATAGAATATGCCTATTATACGCAAATCATACAATATGACCTTAAGACGCATATTGTATAGGTTGCAAAATGAAAAAAATAGTAACAGGGTTGAGTTGCACATTGATAGATATAGAATTAAACGTCATGTCTAAATTTTGAAAAAAACATTCGGACAAAAATATATTTTTCTGTGAGTTTTGAGGTATTTTTTATTTAAACTGTGAGATTTGGACTATCGAACAGTCGCTAATAAAAGTGGCGATCTAAGAAGATCACATGAAAAGCCCATAACACAACTTACGATAAAGGCGTTTACAGAAGGCCTACAACAGAAACGCCTAATTTTAAACTATGTTTGAAGTGAATGGCGCCGACGGAGAAAATCGCACCTAGATTTAATTCCTATTGATAAAGACCAAGAAATTGAGTTAACATGTTGCGTGTTTAAAAGTCGACTATGTGACGGCAAGGTGAGCAAGGTGAGAGAGTTGCGAGGTGTGGTGGTGCCTTCACCTATTTTTCACCTTTTAGTGAAATGGCAATGAAACAATAATAATACAAAACAAATATATTAAAAGTACAAGACAAGTATAATTAAAGTACCAAAAAAGTATAATAAAAGTACAAAAGAAGTATAATAAAAGTACAAGACAAGTATAGTAAAAGTACAAGCAAAAATAAATTATGTAAAGCATGCAAACAGTAAAAAAAAAACAACCATGTACTTCTTCTTGTCGAAGACTTATGATAACTTTTGACACGTGCGATCTGTTTTTCTATTTGTGGAGCGGTGTTATTTTGTTTTAAAACACGGAAATAAAGTTTTAAGATGACGTGGATGTGGGTCGAAAAGCACAAGATGACATCTTCTGGTACATTCTAAGTTCGAAGATGACACAAGTTGTACTCTACATTTTTCCAATTTCTTAGTAAATTTGTAGATTTAGCAATACGGTCCTAAGTTTTTGAGGATAACGACATAAAAGAAATTTTACTTCAGCACATGGGGCCACCCCCTTACACAATTTGAACTTTTTTGCACGAGAGAGTTTTTTTGTTTTGCTCGACGAGATCTTGAGTCCAGGTCCTCCACCGTCAATCTTTTTTTTTGGGAAACTGTACGTCGTCATTGCCTTCCCCTCTCCCTCTTGCATTTCCCCTCCCCTCTCCCTCCTACTATGAAGCACAAGATTTTTAGTATGCAATGAAACAACTCAAAGAGAAAATAAAAATGATCATTTGATTAATTTGGTTACAAGTCAAGAGAGAGAAAAGATAAAAAAATAACATTGGGAGCCATGGTGAAAAGTGCAAAAAATAGGGACGACGATTGTGTCACGTCATAATAGTCTACAATGTCACTAATTAAATATATTTTTCAAGTGGAAAACTAGTACGTAAAATCTTCAATACAAAACAAAGTTTGATCTCAAAGTTTTGATTACATGGACATGTACCCTTAGGAGGTGTGGCCATGTGTTGAAGTAAGGGTTTTTTTTATGTCGTTTTCACAAAAAATGGGACTTGCAACAAGAAAATCTTATGTTGTACCAAAATTGGGCAAGAACCAAAGTACATTTTGCGTCTTTTTGAAACTCTGAACGTACTCCAAATTTGCGTTATTATCTCGACCCACTTCCACGTCAAGCTAGTTGATCTTCACACTTGTAATAAAAGCGACCCGCGAGGCGATTTTATGTTATCAGTAGTCGGTTGACAAATAGGAAACGCCATTGCACCTGTCAAACGTTTTTGAAAATTTTTGCACGAAGGAGATTACTCACTATTTTTTTCCCTCCTCGTCACGCGCATGTACACAATAAAATGACAACATGCATTGAAAAAATTTCTCATGGTGTCGGACCTCCATTTTCATTCATGGGTCCTTTGCAAAAGTTTGCGTCGTCCTCGCCTCTCCCCCTCTGTCTCACTCGGCCGCCCCTCTTTCTCTCTTCTCTAAATCAAACACAACAATAATGGTATCATCGATTCACCTATATAAGTAGTTGCTAAGGTCGCAAAATTCAAATCTTGTTTTGCACGTGTAAACAAGCCTAAAAACATCATTTGAATTGGTACCACAAGTGGAACCAAAGAAATAAGCACAACAATTACCAATTCATATGGCAATATGTTTCCAAATAACCGGAAACTGAGGTTTTGTAAAATCTTCTAAAATGTTAATTGGTAATAAAACTGGTGTTGGTTGAACATTTATCCCAAAATAATTAATTTCATTTTTTTTTAACCTACATAAAAATTGCAAATAGAGGTCAACAATGCTAAAGTGTTTTTTTTTTTTAATATCTTCGGTCTTAGTTTGATGGCTTAACGAATGCTAAAAGATAAAAAAAAGAAATCGGGAAGCCATGGCTTAAAGTTTATGTACGAATGACGTCAAAAGGTAGCATGACTTCGCAATGTCACAAAACCCTAAACATCTACAATGTCACAAAAAACTCGATGTCTACAACCGTCGTCGTTTTTGTAGACGTCACAAATTTTAGGAAGTTTCGTAGTCATCTACATTTCGTTTCGTACTATCGTAAGTTGTCGTATATTTTGTAGACGTCGACACCTATCACATTTTTGAAGTAATGAAGGCGCAAGTAATGATTGACATAGGGGGTGTCCCCATGGTTTAAAGTATCTACTTTTCTTTGTCTTTTTGCCCTAAAATTTAAGGAACTTTGACAAAAACTTCAACCGTACGAGAAAATCGTTTTTACCAAAGTATAGTGAATGCCAACTCATACTTTGAATGTACGGCGTGTTTGTCGTCATGTGAACTCATTTTGGCGTTTTCCCCTTTTCGACCCACGGGCAAGAGAATCCAACCCAAAAAAAAACTTCTTATAAAATCACCTCGAGGGGGTGTTTTTTGTTAAAGTACAGCCCAAGCAGCGAATGAAAAACAAACCACACACGCGTCACGCGAGCGGGAAAATTCTAAGGCGAAGGAGAGTCCTCGCTATTTTTCTCCGTGCCTGTCACGCGCATGTACGGAAAAAAAACTGCATGGGTCTCGGACCTCCACTTTCATTCATGGGTCATTTTCAAAATTTTGCGCCGTCGTCGCCTCTCCCCTCTCCCTCTCACACTTTCGCTGTCATCTCACACTCTGTAAAATTGGACACGACAATATTGATATAAAATGAAAGATCTCTGATTTTTATTTATTTCTACAATTTTTAGGTTTTTTTTTAATGGCAAATCGAGTGAAAAAAGTTGAAAAAACGAAATCGGGAAACCATGGCGGAAAGTACTTGAATATGTGACGTCGACGTTGTCACGAGTGAGCGTGACGTCACAATGTCAACAAACCCCAAACCACAGTTCAAAAGTAGGCGTTTCTATTGTAAGCCTTTTGTAGGCGCCTTTATCGTAAGTTGTGTTATGGGCTTTTCATGTGATCTTTGTAGATCGCTACTTTTATAAGTGACCGTCCGATCGTCCAAATCTGACGGTTTGAATAAAAAATACCTCAAAACTCACAGAAAAATAATTTTTTGTCAGAATGTTTTTCAAAATTTTGACATGACGTTTAATTCTCTATCGATCGATGTGCAACTCAACCCTGTTACTATTTTTTTTCATTTTGCGACCAATACAATATGGGTCTTAAGGTCATATTGTATGTTTTGCGTACAATAGGCATATTGTATGGGCGTACTTTCACCTACTTTTGAACTATGCCCTAAACGTCTAAGTTATCGAGGAAAAAACAAAAAATAACTGTAACTTTAGCACATGCGAAAATACCCTAAATCCTATCCATTCCGGTGTTGTACTTTTGTTTCCTCAAATGTTCTTGAGGACACTCGCCACATACTTGACGTGAGCGATTGGTACACTTTGGAAAAGTCAGAGACTATCCACACTATGAATGCGAGGTAAAAACCTTAACATGTGGCAAATGGTATCGTCTCCACGATGAGAACGTGAGGTAAAAATGTTATTCGTGGCAAAGGACATGTGTCTTCGGGAGAGTGGATTCAAATCCAGCCTGAACCCACCCTGTACCCACTCTGTTCGAAGAAAAACAATTTCTTGAAGGACATCACGTCACCCCGCCTTTACCATCCATTGACCTCCGGAATTTGCCGCGCCTCCCTCAAATTTTCGTTTTGGTTTCTAATGAAATTCTAATGAAACCAATTCGTTTTCTTTTTTTACAAATACAAATTTGAAACCAATGTTTTATGTGCCGCCATTTGTGAAAGACAACGCTTATCAAATCACGTTCACAAAGATGGAAAAAACTATCTAAGGGAACAGTTTATGTTTTTTCTAGAGTGCACAATCTAGTTGTTGCCTTCTTCCATCTTCATTTTTTACAGTAAAATAGCTTTTCCGAGGGGGTAGCTTTAACCCCTTCGCCTACACCGCGAATCGCTATTAGTGTTAATAATTTTTACGCCACTTAAAACATCTTTCATTCGTATACACTTGTCCAATTTTCAGTTTGAGACAGCCAATCGGAAGCTAAGAATAGAACTTATCAATCGCAACCGTCGGATTTACGATCCGACAAGTGTGTACGGAGAAAAGATCTTCTAAGCTGAAAATAAACAACACTAATAGCGATTCGTGGTGTACTTCATCCTATGCATACTCTTGCGAATATAGCTTCATCTGTCACAAACGGACAACAATAGTACGATAATGGTGCCACTCCACAATCTAAGGGCTTTTGCGCCACACAGAATGTTGTCCACCATCAAGAAAAGTGCGTTTTGTTGTAAGAAAGTGCGCGAAACATTTAAGGATCTTACTATCTTGGAAGGAAGGGGCATTGGTGGCAACAATATAACTGAAACAGGTGTGGTCTTTTAATGGATACAAACCCTAAAGTGTCAAGCTTTTCTAATTGTTAACTGTAAAAACTCACGTGTGCGAAGTAAAGAACTTCAAAAATAATATAAAAGTAAGTTCAATCTGTTTACCAAACTGAAAATAGGAAAGCAGTTCAGATTTTAGACTGTATAAACGCTATAATGAGCTAAAAGCTTCATATAAATAGTGCAAAAACTGTGTACCAAACTGAAATGTACTAAACTGAAAAAAAGAATGTAGTTCAGATTGTAACCTGTACAACAGTTATAATGAGCTGAAAACTACACAGAAATTTTGTTTTTTCTCGTTTATTTCATATTACATCATTGGTTTTTGAGGCATAATGTAATTTTTTGTAGTTATCTTTCTTTGTCGTCATGGGATTTATCCATATCTAGTCCATCTTTGGTATTGTGTGTGAACTAATGTTAGTAATTGTTTTAATGTTAGCGGTAACAATTGATTTATCCGTGTATATTTTTTATTATGTTTAGGGTGACAGAAATATATTTACGGGGTTCTTATATTAAACTCTAATTCTCGTTTTGCATGATTAATCTTTTTTCTTTATTGATAAAAAAAAATTATGTAATCTGTAATTCTTATTTTACATGATATATTTCTAATCTGTAAGCTCTAGTTTTTACATGATAATTTTTTTATCTCTAATCTCCAATTCTCATTTTGGATGATAGATTTTTTATCTGTAAACTCTAATTTTATTTTTACATAATTAATTTTTTATCTGCAATCTCTAATTCTCGTTTTACATGATAATTTTTTTTTCTGTAATCTGTGATTCTCATTTTACATGATAGATTTTTTAAAATCTAATTCTCGTTTTACATGACAGTTTTTTGGCAATCTGTAATTCCGTTTGTAATTCCGTTTTGCATGATATATTTTTTATCAGTAAACTGTAATTCTCATTTTACATGATATATTTCTTATTTGTAAGCTCTAGTTTTACATGATAAATCTTTTGTCTGTAATCTTTAATTCTTATTTTGCACGATAGATTTCTTATCTGTAAAATCTAATTCTAGTTTTACATAATAAGTTTTTTATTTGTAATCTGTAATTCTCATTTTTCATGATAGATTTGGTATCTGTAAGGTCTAGTTTTACATGCTAAAACTTTTGCTTGAAATCCCTAATTCTCATTTTATATAAAAGATTTCTCATTTGTAACTCTAATTTTGATTTTATATAATATTTTTTTATCTGTAATCTGTAATTATCGTTTTTCATAATCATTTTTTTATTAGTGAACTTTAATTCTCGTTTTACATGATAGATTTATTATTTGCTTATCTGTAAGGTCTAGTTGTACATGCTAAGCCTTTTGCCTGTTCTCATTTTACATAATAGATTCCTTATTTGTAAACTCTAATTCTAGTTTTACATAATAAATTTCTTATCTGTAATCTGTAATTATAGTTAACATGATAAACTTTTTATCAGTAAACTTTAATTCTCGTTTTACATGATACATATTTTATTTGTAAGTTTCATCATATGATAAAATTTTTATCTGTAATGTTTTACATGCTAAATTTCTCATTTGTTATCTCTAACATAAACTCCAAAATTATACCTCTTGTTTAATTACGACCTTAGTCATGGAAAAGTTGTTGCCTTTTTCATCACTCAATCTCTTACTACTACTCCTATGCAACTTTAAAGAAAAAGGTTGGACACATAATATAAGTGCAAGCACTAAATAAAACATGTTTATGAAACTTTTAGAATAATAAAAAAAGAGTACAAAACAAAAAATCACAAATTCTAAGCAAATTATATTCATAAAACTCTTAGAACAATAGTATCAAAAATACAAACGGAAAAAAAAAGATTAGTATTTGGTATTTCAATTGAAATGGCTTATTAAGCCATAAACATTCTCCAAAGTAAAACCTATAGTCAAAACCTTATCTAACAGCACAACGATATCACTATTTTTCCTCTTTTTGTTTTGCCTCGCATTTTGCACCTACATAGCCTAAACAGTAACATCAAATATAAAACCTCAGCCAAAACGCTAACATCAAATTTATATATTTTTTTTCACAAAAACAAAATCACCAAATCTATTTTGCGGAATCTCCATGCCTTTCGAAGAGATATTCAGCTAAAAAGTCGCTTATTTCTTATTTTTTTCATCGGCGTAGGTATCAAACTCCCTAGGAATTTCTTCCTCCTTGTTTGGAGGAGAATTAGGCGGAGTTTTATTGTCTAGGTAACTTATATCCCCATCTATCATCAAGTTGTACAAAATGCGCACAGTAATGATTGTGTGAACTACATGCTATGTGTTTGCCAAAACTATTTTCTTGTCGATTACTCGATATTATCTGTTTAACACACCATATGTTCTCTCAACGCACATTCATCGGCTACTATGGAAATAGTTATGTTCTTGAAGATTTGACCCTGGGTATAGAGTGATCAAGTGTTTGCTAAGTGGATTACCCAACATCTTCTATAATGAAAGGTGGTACTTCTTTCTATGTAACATTAACGGAAAGGCTTTTCAACCCTCCCCTAAACAAGATTGAATTTCCAACACCTGAATTTCTTATTACTTTAGAATCGTGGACGCTACCTGCCCAACCCAGACAAGCATCTAATATACGTGTATTAGGTGTTACTACAGCTTGTAAGATGGTATTGTAATTTTTTTCCCTGTCGAACTAATTTGCAGCCGGCATCCCACCATTTAGACTTGTGTTTATGTGTGTGGCATCAATTGCCCCACAACAATTGGTGATCTTAAATTTATAGTCACTAAATGCTGATACAAGTTGATTAAAGAGGGTTACAGTTGGCCACCCGATGAGGCGTGGTGTGAGAATATCCCATACCGCTCGACAAAATATTTGTCATTTCCTCAACATTGTTATAGCACTAACGCCAAAAAACCCTCCCACACTTACATTTGAGTTTCCAGGAGCCAATCAATAGATAACCATTTTTATTCGGAGTTGCACTGATTTTTTTCTTTTCGACTAGGTATATTTAAGAAAGCGGTGGGGGGATCTATTTCCATACGATGTCCTATTTCCTCAACGAGATAATTGACAAGGTGACGTGGGAGGCAAAGCATTTTCTTATATCTGTCACCATCACATCTATCTATGAGGCTCATAAAAAAATGCAAACTTCGAGGTCTGATAGAATTTTTTCCCCGAATCCTCCATCATCTATGAGTATCCATTGAAATACAAAAGATAATTGCAATATGTAGGAACGTTTGTGTTTGAGACATGAATACTACATTAATTCGCGAAGTTTACACTTTTCAATGATCCTTGTTGATGCGTATGATAATGCTAGGTATAGGGAACTATTTTACCTTCCTCGATATCTTGTGAATTATTTTGTCAAAGAATTAAGACATCGTATGGAGACAAACCCGCTCCGTGTTTTGTTAACATTCGTAGTAGAAAGCTTGCTATGAAATGTCAAATAAAGATGGTTATTTATCGTGTCGCCCCAAGAAACACATTTTTCAATGGTAGAGCTCTTTGGCGTTAGTGGAACCACGGTGTCGAGAAAACAAGCAATATGTTGCCGAGCGGTGTCGGACATCCTTACGCCACGGTTGATCAAGTGGCCAACTGTAACAAGATTTAATCAACTTGTAACAGTTTTTAAAGACTACAAATTTGAGCTTCTCAACTGTTTTGGGGCAATCATTGCAACGCATATAAATATAAGGTTACGGGTTGGTATGAGGCCATTGGATTAGAATGATAGAGAAAAAAATTATAGTATATTTCACAAGCGGTGGTAGCACCGAACACATGTATACTAGATATATGTGTAGGGTGGACAGGTAGTGCGCATGATTCTGGAGTATTCAAAAATTCTGGAGTAGGAAATGCTATTTTTGGTTGGGGATTGCAAAGGCCGTCCATCAATGTTGCTTAGGAAAAGGTACCACCTTTGTTTTTGGATGATGCACTCATCGTCAAAGTAGACACTTCATCACTCCAAATTCACAGTCAAACCTAAAAAAACCACATAAAAGAACCACAGAAGTCTTTCAATTATTTTTATAGTAGTAGAGGAATGTGTGATGAGCGAACTTTTGGAGTGTTAAAACGGTAATGGGCAGTCATAAGTAGGAAAGTAGTTTTCGCAAACACGAAGTGTTTAGTGGACACAATTATCACAGTGTGTACACTACACAATTCGATGTTAGATGAGGAAATGTGTTACTTGGATGAGGATTCTCCATCTACCGAGGAGGAAAGGAGAGGAGGAAAAGAAAGGAGGAAAAGAATGTCGTTAGAGAGGAGAGGGATCTATACGGGGACGAAGAACGCAAAGCTCTATGCAAGATCTTTATAAAAGGTATGGAGTTTTTTAGAATAAACCAGCTATTGTGGTTAGGTTAATGAAAGTAGTGGATTTTATAGAGTTATTGTTGTGGTTAGGTTAGTGAAACATAACGGGCAAGAAAACAAAAGATGGTGTTTAATCAATAATTTCAAAAGAGATCTCCATATTGTTTTTTTTCTAATCGTGAGGAAATTGAGTGAAATTCCAGGTCACTGCTAGTGTCATGTGTATATTACTTTTTTTTTTTTTGTTTCGAACAGCCGTTTGTTGATTTTGTTTTCTTCCATACTAGAAAGGTGTCTGAATTACTTTTGATAACCCTTACACGTTTTCCACGACCAATGTGAAAGGGTTTTGTTGTGTGAGGAATTTTTGATTTTTCAAGGACAATACCAGTTTCATGTGTTGAGTCTCTCCCATGTGTTGTCTCTCTCCCGTGCTCCACTTCACTTTCTCTCATGCTCACTTTCTTTCCTACCCTCTCTCGATCTCTCTCTCTCTCCCCCTCACTATATATATCTCTCTCTCTCTCTATCTCTCTTCTTATCTCCCTCTCACCCCACCTTTTCACTCTCCCCCACTCTATCTCACTCTCTTCCCATCCATCCCTCTCTCATTTGGAGGGGAAAAGGACTTCGGAAAAGACGCGGTTATGGGCAGTATAACATTTCAATTTGGGTGATATGAAAAAAAAATTGGGTGCACATTGCGTCGGCCATCATTTTGGAATCTGTTATCACTACTTTCTCCCTTCTCCCCACTCTCATCTCCTCTCAATTTCCCTTTTTCCCTCTCCCTCTCCCCCCCCTTCCCCTTCCCCTTCCCCTCCCTCTCCCTCTCCTTCTCCCTCTCCTCTCCCCCCCCTCTCCCCCTCCCTTTCCCGTTCTCTCTCCCTCCACTTGAAATTCTGCTTCCTCAGTGTTACAGTGAAATAATTTTATTTTCTGATTGTTATACTTTCTTGGTTTTCTTCTTAGAAAAAATGCAGGATATGGGAAAAGTTTATGGAGTATATATTGTTGCGGCCATAATCCTCGACGTTATTATCACAAAACTTTTTTTTTCGACCAGTGTCTCGGCCCAATTGGCTCAAGTAGAAGATTTCAACTTGGAAAAACCCAGTGCTTATCATTATGATTTTTTCCATTTGGGTAATAATTACTCTTGCTTGTGGACTCCTGGGAGTGCCACCTGTCAATGGTGTCCTTCCTTAGGTATTTTGTTTTGTCTTTTGAAGCTATTTTCTACATATATGTTTTCATTGTCTTTAAGGGAGAAAAGGGGAGGAAGGATGGTTTGTGATAAATTTAAGATGACAGAGATAAGGTAACATCAAAGACCAGAGAGAAAGAAGAGAAGGGCAGAGGGGAAGGACCAGGATATAAGCGATAATTGAAGGAGCCAAGTGGAAAGGATGAAATAAAACTACGAAGAGACTATATGAACAGAAAAGAGAACATAAAGAGTATTGGTACTACAAGAAAAGATAAACTAGTACAAGCCACGATATTTCAAGACAAATTCAGATAATATTAATTAAGAGGAGAAACAATAGGTAAATGGCCAAAAGTTTGACAGAAACTCGGGGTTTCCCGAGCGGGATAAAAATTTCAGGCACCTCTCTATACGAAAAGTATGGCACCTCTCAAAAAAAGAACATGTGAGATCTGGTCTCCGTAACGCTCCTTTAAAGGCAATGGCAGAATACGGAGGTCCAGAGGAGGTAGGGATGAAGGAGAAGGCAGCCATGGCTCGAGTCATGGAGCTTATGGAAAGACGTGCCGTTCAGTTCTCCAATTCTGCAATTTTAATCAGAGAAAACAGTTTTATGGTTGACGAAGATAATACATTCGGTGAGAATGTTTCTGACAAGAAAGCACCAAGAAACCCAATAATCCCATGAAAAACCCGTAAAATTTCAGAAAAACTTGGAAAAGAGCAGCTGAAAAATCGGAAAGTAGTTCTATCACCACCATTAGTGTGGCTTTGTTAGCATGTTTATGTATTCTAATAAAAAGTTATTGTGCATACTGAGTGTTAGTACAATTTTTACAGGAGTGCCTTAGGTAACTAGTTTTTTTTTGATCTCGAAGAATTTTCTGTTCAATAAGTGTTATTCATTAATAGATATGCTCAAACAATAGTCCTATGAGTGCGGAAAATTATTTTCTTGGTAAGGGTTATGTTTGAGTTGAAAGATCGAACAGTGACTGCATTTATCGTAGCTTTTATTGTTGTACTGTTAAAGATGAACCTACAGAATTTTTTCTTATATTCTAACGTAAATGAATTTGTATCTAAACTAATTCTCCCTTAGAATTAAACTGAGTAGGCTTAAATTCTTAAATAGTGTGGACCGCACTGATAGTGGTAAATGATTTCTGTCTTTGTTTGAATCAAAATAATTTCTAACAACAACCTGTGGGGAGAAATCTTTAACTCCACACAGTCTCAATTTTCTGTACTTTTAAAAACTAACTTCGAATGCATTGGCTTTGAACCTTTAGCCAATTGAAGGTCAATGGTCAATGACTGTTCCAGGATCTTTTGACAACACTTTTTGTTTTCCTTTTGTTCTGAAGGGCTTGTTGTTTTTAGAGTTGTTTGAGTATTGTGAATATGATTCTTTGTAAATTTGTCCCTCGTAAACATGGGCAGGCAAACAGCGCAGGAGACAGAGCACAGAGAGTGCCAGAGAGTGTGAAAACCGGAACTGGAAACGGAACTGAAAACGGAACAGCAATTGCAAATAGAGCACTGTTTGACGTGGAGAAGGACATTAAACAACGAATCAGTGGTCTCCTCCAATCACTTCTGGTCAGATCTTAGAACATTTCCTTTTTGGGAAAAGCTCTTTCAGTTTTACGGTCAGTTTCAGGTTCAGTTTATCAATTCAAAAAGTTTACTTGTACCTGAGAGTAGAGAAGGATTTTATTTTGCTTTTTTGACGAAGGTCCACAATATTTTATTTTGTCCAATCTTAGTTTCGGTCCAGCGTTTGGAGGTGGAAAGTTGCTCGATACATAAACAACAAATTGGAATCTCCTCTCGCCCACTTTAAAACGAGGGCCTTCCGACGTCAAGTTTTTTTGGGGCTATTATTTACAATTTTTTAATTTTTCAAAAAAGAGGGGATGCGTGTTTTGGTTTGTTTCGCGCTCACTCCTGTATTGAAAAAATACCAAGTGCCGTCATTTGTGGGTTTTTTTTTTTTTTATGGCCATCGAATCATTACCGGGATTGCTTATTACTTTTTTTTTTGAATGACCCAAAA
>JBBHKE010001068.1:110269-122746 GCA_037447655.1 Zygnema cylindricum | reverse complement strand
CCCAAATAGCGTTAATAACGCTATTTGTTTCATAACGCTATTTATTTCTAAACGCTAATAGCGATTCACGGTGTAGTGATTTAAAAGCTTTAGTACTCAGTTAATAGGTCAGTGAGAGAGGGATTGGTACTTAGAATATTTTTGAGTATAAACACTTCAGTACTGACCTCTAATAGTGTGACACTAACTCGGGTACAAAAGAGTGTAATGTAATTCATGGGACACGCGGCGTCAGTAGGCGTGGATCAAGTGTATTCGCACGAGAACGATCTAGTACAGAATCCGATATAGTGACACAACAAATAGTACCGATGCAAGAACGAACGGCGGATACGAATCCAATCAACGAACGAGATTCGAAATGGGACCACATTTTGATAATGTTACTGGATGCCTGTCATCCATCGCGAAGATATGTCTTACATCTTATGGCGTTTCTCAAATTATGGAATACTCTTGTACAGACACTAATGTGATCGTTCGATCCCGCGTACATCAACGGCGGAGGAAATCTGACGCGACCACAGCTGACTAAGCAAATCACGTCGCTTTGCGCAACCGACTTAATACTAACAGATTTCAGTTTTTCTCATACAATCTTTTGGACGGATTCGCCAATTGGTGACAAAGCAAGTGGCACAATTTATGTGGGACCACCATTTGTAAATCTCTGAAACAACTGTAATTTGTATGTAGTGAATTAAATTTTAGTGTTAAAATATTGTAATAGTATAAAAGTTATAATTAGGGTTTTGGACATACTTCCGGTACAAAAGTCGTACCGTTGACTTCCAGTGTCTTTATTCGTGTACAGTACTGAATTACACGTGTAGTTATTTGATTAGTGTAAGGCTCAGTAGATAACTATGTGAGTATAAATTGTAGGACTTAGTTTATTTTCCATATCACAGTCAAGTTTCTCAAAGTAATGACAAAACAGTGTTTCTGCAACTTTGATTTGTTGGTGTGATCACTCTGATTGATGTTTTGATGTGAAAATTTGTGAAGATATTCTATGATCTAGAAAATAATTGTGTGTGTAGTTTTAGTTTGTTATGTTATCTCTTTAGAATTATGTGAGAAGTCTACCTGGTTAGTTTGAGAAGCTGTCAGGTGTTTTTGAATAACTCTAGAGCTTATATCTTCTAGATTCCATGGTGGATTTGGCTGTAACTTTGGGGTTTAAAGTGTCTATCGTATACAGCATGTTGGTGTAGTTTGAGGTGATTTTGTTAAATGTGGAGTAATCTATGTTGTCTGAAACACAACTGTTTATAAGGGTAGTTTGTGGTGCTTTCGAGAGTAATCCATGGCTGAAATAGGCTATGCACAACAGGTTATGGGCCCACGTGATGTTCTTTGGTCTAAAATTGACCGCAAAAGCCACCCAAAAAGGTATCACCCACAAAGGTAAGCAAAGCTAGAACAATGAATAATCATTTGAAATGCATCCTCCACATGCGTGCACAGATGCAACAAACATGCATACACAGATGCATTAACAATCCATACACAGATGGAGCAAAATGCGTACACACATACATGGACAACAACTAGGGTTTCGTGGAATAGAAGCTTAATATATCTTCATCATCATAACAAACCCTAGGAAAAATGCATTAACAATGCATAACAAACAAACAAATATAGATATAACATTTATATAAGTAATAACACATGATGCATCACACATAAACAAATGTATAATTAAAGTATAATCAAATAATCAATATATCATTCAAAGTGCACGACCTAATCGAAAACCCTAAAATACTACATCTTAGGTCCCTAATTTTTTAACCAGCATTGATGATTAATTCCTAACAAAGCTCATTCCTATATATACACTTGTGAGCTGTCAATGAATCACTAAGTGTCAAAATAACCAACGTAAATTACATAACTGTCACTAAATCCTATTTATGCATAATAACCTTCTTAGTAGGAATTAACTAATCGTATGCGTACACCTGAGAGTCAAGCAATCGTAACCGTACACTTATCTACAAGTACAATATTTTACACACACAAATTAAACTGTCAAAACCATAATAGACCACGTAAATAATAACATCATAAAAAACTCTAATTTATAATATACAAATAAGACAAAGAAATGTTGTTCCAAATATTTACAAGTACACACAATCTCACAAAATCGTATGCTGAGTCATGCTGAGTCACTCAACGAAACTTCTCGATTTTCCTTAAAGAATTCGCGACGTCCGAAATATACATCTTGTGATTTGACTCGATTTCGCGTCCCAACTACTTGAAAAATAACGGAGGCCTATATCCACCGTCCGTCACTCTTTTTCAACACCCTCGATGTCGCGCCACGTGGTACCAAATTCCACTTGACGAAAGGACGTCATACCATCCAAATCTAACCGTACCGTAACCACACACTTCGTCATAAATGCAGCCTGTCGAAATATAGGTACACCTGTCCAAAATAGATTCTACGTACCAGCGGCGTCCTTTTTCATAAATGTTGTCGCATTATGTTTCGTACAGCCGGTGTACACTCTAAAACATTTCGAATATTTAACATCGCGATTCGCCGTCCATTTCTCCACGCATTTTGCGCCACTCAATTAGTCTCTTACGCCCCTTTAATTTTATTCGTACATTCACTCCCTAAATCCACAAATCCATTCGAACCTCCATTCGTACCACCACAATACTTTCGATAATTAACTACACATGCAAACACGCGCACGCACCAAACATCGCGTACGCACAAAACGTCGCGTACGCACGAAACTAACTTTTCAAAAAAAACACAAAATAACATCGCTTGCTGGCAGCAAATACTTTGTTACATTCACAGATGACTTCTCCAAATTAGCAGGATCTATTTCATGAAGGAGAAAAAGAAGCTCTTCACCCACTTTTAACACTTTCGGATCTGGGCGGAGAATATTCATGGCATATCTTTTCTTTCCTGAATAACCCTAAAAGGTGAATAAACTTTCAATGAGTTTGCTGCTTATTTGAAAGAAAATGGTATCGCACACCAGGAGCAGAGTGGAGTTTCAAAAAGACTTAAAAGGCTTAATATAACTCTAAATGAGAGTGTTAAACATATAATGGCTGATAAGGGAATAGACACTTATTTTTGGGCTGAAGCTTATCAAACTGCAGCTTATATTAGCAACATATTACAAACTAGATTTGTTCAAAAAAAGACACCTTACGAAGTGTGGACTGGCAAAAAAACCAGATGTCAGTCACTTCAAAGTTTTTGTTAACAATTGCTTTGTACTAGATAACTTACCAAACTAGAAATTGAGTCAAAAGTCTATACCTGGAATATTCATGGGATATGATGATTAATACAGGGTTTTTTGTGCAGGAAAACATACCATACAGATTTCCAAAAATATTCATGTGAAGGATGAGAGTGAGTCGATAGACGTATTTAGTATGGATGAAATTGAGAAGAAGGAAAAACTACGAGAATATGTCATCTTGGATCAGATTCTTTTCCAGTCTTTGGGAGCTTCTCCTTCTTCTTTTACTGGAGTGCCAAATATTGGAGTACCACCATCCACTGAACAGCCAAAATACTAGAGTACCCACCATCCACTGGACAGCCAAGAGCAACTGGTCCTCCTCTTCCTCTACCTCCAGGTCGAAATCGACATCCAACAGTTTTAGCCTCAGATCCTCCTCTACCTCAGAGTCGAAATTTGTTGTTTTTTTTAAAAGTTAGTTTCGTGCGTACGCAAAGATTAATGCGTACGCAACGTTTCGTGCGTACTTGACGCAATTTTAATGTGTTATTACTTACTAGATTTACTCTGGAGGTTCAAATGAATTTGCGGATTGGGGGAGTAATCATACGAATTGTTTTGTAACGTACGGAATCAAATTGAGTGACGTTAACCAACACACGTTATTTATGGAATGCGTTGGAGAAATGGACGGCGGATCGCGAAGCGATTCGCTATGAAATGTACAAAACATTTGAGTATGTACGCCGGCCAGATGAAGCATAATGCGAGAGGCGGCATTTATGAAAAAAGACATTGTTGGTACATATAATCTATTTTTGGGAAAGGTGTACTTTATGCTTGACACGCGCATTTATGACAAAGTACATTGTTGCAGTACGGACAAATCAGGGTGGTTTGACGTTATTTTGTAAAGTGGACTTCCGGACCTCGCGGCGCAATATCAACGGTGCTCGATAAGAGCTACAGACGGCGAACAAAGGCCGCCGTTATTTTTGGCGATATTTTTAGCAGCAGACCTTTTTGAGGTTGATGTAAATATCGTGTACGGCTGACGGCGGGGTTCTTGATTGAAAAGGATTAGAGTACCGGTCTGCCACGCTAATTGTGGTACAGTGTAGATCAGATTTAGTTTTTCACTTGTATATGTAGGACTTAGAATATTTGTTTAGAGTTAGGAATTCCATGTATGGAAAACTGCGAAGTAGTTTTAGGAGTTTTTGAATTGCAAGATCATTGTGATCTTTGGGCAAAACCTTGTAAAACTCTGCATGTGGTTTTTTGGTTATATTATGTATATTGTGGAAAATTTGCAGACCTAGTGTCTTTCTGGTTTTCTTGGGGCTTCATTGTGAAGTTGGTCTTTTTGTGGGTTATAGTGAGGGTTTTCTCTTTTGTGATTTGCTCTGTTTTTGGGTAGTCTGTGGTGCTTTCGAGAGTAATCCATGGCTGAAATAGGCTATGCACAACAGGTTATGGGCCCACGTGATGTTCTTTGGTCTAAAATTGACCGCAAAAGCCACCCAAAAAGGTATCACCCACAAAGGTAAGCAAAGCTAGAACAATGAATAATCATTTGAAATGCATCCTCCACATGCGTGCACAGATGCAACAAACATGCATACACAGATGCATTAACAATCCATACACAGATGGAGCAAAATGCGTACACACATACATGGACAACAACTAGGGTTTCGTGGAATATAAACTTAATATATCTTCATCATCATAAGAAACCCTAGGACAAATGCATTAACAATGCATAACAAACAAACAAATATAGATATAACATTTATATAAATAATAACACATGATGCATCGCACATAAACAAATGTATGATTATTATATAATCAAATAATCAATATATTATTCAAAGTGCATGACCTAATCGACAACCCTAAAATACTACATCTTTGGTCCTTCCTTTTCTAACCAACATTGATAAATTATTTCTAACAAAGCTCATACACTTCTGAGTTGTCAACAAACCACTAAGTGTCATAGTAACCAACGTGAATTACGTAACTGTCATTTAAGTCCATTTTAAGCATATTAACCTACCACTAAGAGGGAATTAATCGTAAGTGTACACCTGAGGGTCTAGCAATCGTATGTGTACCTTTGTCTGCAAGTACAACACTAAATACACACAATTTAACCTGTTGAAACCCTAATTGATCACGTAAAATATAACTATTTGAATCAATACTTAATCATTAATTCGCATAAGACAAACCAATATTGTTTCAAATATTTACACCGATACATCCACAAATCCGCGTTATAAGTGATAACTTGCTTAGGGCGTGTCCCCATGTGTTCAAGTAAGGGTTTTTGTCCTTCCTTTACACAGAAAATGGGACTTCCTACTTGAAAATATTATGTTGTACGAAAAATGGGCAAAAACTCAAATACATTTTGCGTCATCTTGGAACTTGAAAGGTACGGCGATATGGCAGTATTATCATCGCTACCCACTTCCAGCTCATCTTCACACTTGAAATGGAATCAAATCGCGAGCTGCTTTTAATCAAAATACTACCCTATTGACGAATAGAAGGCATGGGTTGCACGCGTCAAAAGTTTTCATTTGTTTTTTTGCAGTTGGGAGAATTCATGAAAAAAAAATTGTTTGTCCGTTTGCTTATGATGTCCACTTGTGGGCGTCTACAAATGTCGTTTTGTAGACGTGGGCGATTGCTTATGTCGTTCACGTGTGGGCGTCAACAAATTACAGTTGGCGTCGACAATTGTCCCAGGATGTCAGAAGCTCTTTGCGGCGTACAAATGTCCGCAGTTTGTTTCGAGATCGTTGGCGTCTACAAATGTTAGCAGTTTGTTGGCGTCTACTGGTGTCGCAAGTATTGGCGACGTGTACAACTGCCACATATTCAAAATAATGAACGCGCAAGTAACGATTGACATAGGCACACTTTGAAAAGTGCACCGTAAAATCAGCGTTAAATTCTAAAATAACGTTTCAAAATATTGGTTACATGCGGACACACCCTTAGTCAATTACCGATAAGTCCACTCAGCAAGCCGTCATCGCATATGTTCGACCCACTTGATGATACATCCTCGAAAGTAGTGTGAACTGTAGAAATTAATGGTTTTTAAAGTATTTTTTAGGTCTGAATAGAAATAAGAAAGAAGTCGAGGCAGTCTACCTCTAACTTCTCTCTCCAACTCTCAAACTTGTCGCAGTCACTGAGAAATTGGAGAGGAAGCTAGAGCCATGGCTACCTATGGCTGGAAGTTTTGGGGAGGTGGTGTCCTTAATATTTATTTTGTTACTATTTGTTTTCTCTAAACACCAATCAGTTGATTGGAAATAATCCATGGTCACTTGACAATTTTCACATCTCCGAAAACATCAAAACTAGATTTTTCAGATTGTTTTTTAAACTCAAAAAAAGTAAAACCTTAGACGCAAAATTCAAAATTTCCACTTTTAGTCGCATTTTTTTACATTTATACTCCCTTCATTTTCATATTCATTTACTTTTTAAAATCCCTCATTCTCTCCCTATCCCATATAGAATCCATGAACCCAACAAAAACAACTCCCTAACATACAAATCAGAAAAATATTAAAAGTTAAAAGGTATAAAATGTACTTCAATATTATGTCAAATTTTGAAGTAGAATATGTTTGTTTGATCACTCCCCAATTCATTTTAATATATATATACAAAAAACATACATTATGCAGACATTAATATTGAGTCTTAAACTTTATCTCTCACCAGCCCGCTTCTCTTCCTTTATAAGGGTTTTCCATGATAAATGGTTTAAAAAAAATAGATAAAACCACTAAAAAATCATTCCCCTCTAAAATTTCGAGGAAGATGAAGCAATTGCAAGCTCAACGTCTTCACACCATATGAATCTTATTTACGATCCCCTTCCCTTCCAGCACATTCATTTTGCTCCATTACTAGAAAAACAATAGGGGAAAAACAATGGAATGACAATAGCAAAAATATTTATCAAAATTAATATTTTTCTGCCCTGGTGTTGGCGGGTGGCAGATTTTTACAGCAAAACCAGTTGAGTGGACCATCGTCCATCGATCGCGCGTTATGGTTAATATATGACACTATGACCATTTTTGGTTTTGAGAATGTATTTTAATATTGAGATATGTTTTATGGTTATATTATGGTTCAATAATTGACTCTAAAGTTAACATATGACAATATTCTATAACTTTTCAAAGATTTACTTTATCGTTGGCATAAGACATTATGCTTATATTATGTTTCAATAGTTACGTCATTGTTGTAATATGTCACCATGTTTATCTTTCTTTTTTACAATTTACTTTACATTGATGGTTTATCGAGGAATAGGGGCGTTAGGGTCATACGTAAAAGTCAAATTGTGTGAAGTAATCGCCTTTCAGAACTGATTTTTTTTCTCCGCTTAAGCAGTACCTTTTTTAACGGTTTTGTATAATATTTTACTTTTATTTATTAATTTATGTATATATTCTTATTGAACACTTAAAGTTGAATAGGCTATGTGAAGGATGGAACGCAAATCGAAAATGGGGGGGCTAAATATTGAAAATAAATGCTTTTATGTCATAAAAATATGTATATGTATTTGTTATGCACATGCACGTCTATGCACAGAGTGAAGATTAAACATGGATCCTTTCTTTTGAAATTTGAAATTGACAACCCTTTTTTATATTCTTTAAATTTTTCATCTAGATTTGAAATTTCTTACATTCTTGTGATGATATTTGGTCTTGTTTGGTTCACACTTTTTCTATTTTTTAAATAATGTTTTAATCAGAAAATCAAAATGGCATAATGCTAGAATGGGGGCCTGAATGGCTATGCAAACATATGAAGCTTAGTGGGAATATTGTTTTTTTTTCTCTTTTTTACTTTTCCATATACGAGTGTTATCTTCCTTTACATGTTTTTTCGTAGGGTGGAGAGGGAAGGGAGAGAAGTGCCAGCTGCATTTTATGTTGTAAAAAGACAAATTATCTAATTGATGGGAATATAACATAGTAACCGTAAACAATTTTTTCTGTTATTTTTATTCACTTTTTCATTTCAAAATGGAAACTAATTCTACAACATTAGTGTTGTCCGGCAGCCAAATCGCGAGTTAATCTTTGGAAAATGGCATACTTCAAAAATTTCCATGGAATGTCAAAAATATTAGTTACAAAAGTGTTTTCATTAATTTGGTCAATTTTCAAACGAACGTTATATGCGTAGAAAATATCTTTATATTTTCATCAAATTCTAGTGGCAAATTCATTCATGTGATATAAAAAGATAAAAAGTTGTTTATTTTTTATGATTTCTTCTGCATGAATTTTAGTTCATGCCTTCATCATCAAATTTATTTGTTGGACATTTTTCTTATGGGTGTTCATGGCTTAAGAAGTTCTTTTCTTTCACGATGGTGCCTTCTATTATATTTGCAGTGATATTTCACGCAATTTCTTCACCGAAGTTTACACCAGAAGCAATGGGCACCCAAACTGCTTTGAGTTTAGCAACAACTGCTTTGTCGAAGTTCCACGCTATTGTGACCTCAACAGCCAACGAAGTCAAAGCGATTGTGAAGCGTTTTGCCACGCGTCGGATTCAGAAGAGCCTTGTGGGGGAAATGGTAGAGCAACGAAGTCAAAGAGATTGTGAAGCGTTTTGCCACGCGTCAGATTCACAAGAGCCTTGTGGGGGAAATGGTATTTGCTCTAAGAGTCTAGGCGCATTAGCAGCTACATGTACATGCTATCAGGGATACAATAATTAAGCAAACAATTTCAATTGTGAACGTAATTATTTGCACAAGCTGCTCCCTAATAATGATTCACTTGTGACAGGAAGTAAAAACAAATTGTTTTGTTATTTTGTTTATTTAAATTGTTGGGATTTCAGGTACTTGCTTGCTGTTTAGAAACATGAAATTGTTGTAGTCAATAATATTGTCGGTCACTGAAATTTATAATAGTGAACATCGTAAAATAATCTAACGAGCCACGAGTCTGAATCTATTGGAGGAGACGTTTGTAAAAGTTCGCTATGTAGTTTTCCTAGTTTGGTCAAAATTTCATGTTCTTTGTTAAATAGACTAATTTATGAGCTGTTTTAGCCCAATCACTTACCATCCATAACTATTTAATATAGTGACCTGTAGAGGTACTTTGGTGAAGAATCCAAATTTTGGCAAGGTCAAGCTGTAAAACTTGTAGTCTAACCAAAATTACATTCCTAATAACTAAAAATATTACCATAACTGTGAAGATCGAAAAACGGATTGACAAAAAAAACTTTTTTTTAAGCATGAATTGGATATTTTTAGCTAAAAGTCGGTTTTGAACTATGTCATATCCTCCCCCACTATGAAATAAATGTTTTAACCGATAAAACATAACTAAATTTTCTCAGATTTGAGTTATTTTCTTGTATTTATGAGCTCAAATAAGTCGTCATTTTAGGGCAACTTGATCCAAACTCCAATTTTTAAAAGGTGACTAAAAATAATTTGGAAGCACTTTTGTGTGAAAATTTAAGTTATTCCCACAAGTGATTTTCGATTTAATTATCGTTTCTTCCCTTCTCAATCCTCTTCCCCCTCATTCCTCCCTCCCATATCTCTCGATTATAATTTCGACGATGGTGAAGTACTTTTTATGTTGCTTATGTAAGTTATAACGGAATTTGAACATGAGAAAACACATTTGTTTTACGAATCAATGAGGTTACGTGTGGAATTATGGTTCAATTGGGTATTGGTTGACGTTTCTGCTAATGGTATCATGTGGCATTCTTAATGAGTGTCCTAACGGTTTTGAAGAATATAATGGATTTGGGATTGGGATTGAAATTTATGCAAGCATATGATATTAACTTTTGCTGACTCGTGATATTGACTTTTGCTGACTCGTGAATTTTACAAGTTTCTAGTCTACTCATGCTTGTATAAAACATTACTTACTGTTTAGGTGGCTATGGAAATGTTCGTGATGGTTTAGCAAACATAAAATTAGAAACACATGATTGTACCTAGCATGTATATGATGAATCCCCAATGCTTGTCGGCTGATGATGTTTTAATGTCCTTAATACGCATGTAGTGAATCTACCTCCACCACCACCACCTCCACCTTTCCCCCCACCATCACCTCCTTCCCTTCCCTCCACATCATCCACCTTCTACCACCTTCCACTTCATCTTCCACCTCCCCCCCCTTCCTTCCACCCCCCCCCCCACCACCTCCTCCACCTCCCCCCTCACCACCTCCACAACCTTCCCCCTCACCACCTCCAACTCCCCCCCAACGATATCCTCCACCTCGGCCACCCATTCGCCCGCCATCTCCTCCTTCCACTTACGTGCCGGGCAGCACCTTCTTCTTTGGTGAATAGGGCCTTGAAGAAAAAATCGTTTCAAAGCTCTTCGAATTCAGATTGTAGAAATTGCCAACCATCAAATATGGTGGATGGCAAAATTCCTCCGAATGGAACCTTTTCAACCTCTACATGTACGACAAACCAAATTGAGATGTCTACACCATATGTTGTGATTGATTTGTAAGGGGTTTTTTGCATTCAGTATGTGTTATTGTATAGTCGATCTGATATTAATTCGAAAGACATTTATAAAATTTTTAATAATGTCGAGGCTTGGCTAAGCAGTGTTAGCCAATATTTTAGCTCCGCAGCCCAATGTGATCCATCAAATGTGTACACTAATGCAAATAATGGAATCGCAAATCCATTAAGAAAGAATTGTCAAGAACGGCTTCTCGTTGAATGTGGGTTCGAACACGTAAACTCACAGAGTAAACTCTTTGTGAAGTGGAAGTATATGCGTAAGGGAGATTTTAACTTTTCCGTTTAAAACTATTTGTGACATATACCGAAAAGAGGAAAAGCTTAGCGGTTAGTATTTTGTTTTTACTCATGAAGGCTAATATGTCATTTTTGAATGATAACACGGTTTTGGTATTTTATATTTGTTGCACTGTCAGTTATAGTGTTTCAGGTTTGGGTGTTTTTCGCGGTCTACATTTGACGAAAGGACAACATGTTATGGACTCATTGCCAAAACTATTGACTCATAAGATTTTGAGGAGATGTGATTTTTTGTCAAGAAACTTGAACAACTGGTTCTTTACATGGAGTTGTCTATCTATTGAGACGAAAGGTGGCGATGCAGCAGAAGCCGTGATGGAGGTCTTGTTTTTGGAAAAGACGAATTAAGAAGAGAAATGAAGTGGGGGAAGATTTTGTGGATTAAGTTTACGTGTGAACAAATTTTTCGTGCGTGTATTTAATGCATACGTAATCAACAGTATAAGGTGGTGGTAATTGATTGGGGGAGAGAAAATATTGACATAAACTAAAAGGACGAAAACTATCAGTGGTGCTAACTAAGGGTGGGTCTCCATAAGGTAAAAAGTGAGGTAGTTTACTAGAAAACATAGGTTTTTGTAGTGAGCCGTACTGTTTTTTTTACTTTTTTTTTAAACATGTTTAGTGGAGATTCGGCAAGATTCTCCAAACATTTGGGCGGAAATTAAGGGCTTCCGATTTTGAGATTTCGAAGCAAAAAATTCCTTCTGTCCACTGTTTGGACAGTCTACTCAATTGTCTTCCAATAGGACACTTTCCACCCACACTACACGTGTCTATTGCTACACTTGTTATTCGATCCACGACGGACGTGAAGTTAAAAACCTACATATGGCAAAAGGTGTGTGCCTTTTGACAGCAAATCCACCATGTTTGACGATAAGATCTTGGTTGAAGGACATCTTGTCACGAGATAATAAATGAACTTACAAAAAATACATTCATGAACGTTTGTACAAATTTTCATTTTGAAAAAAAAATAGTAACCCTTGGTACAACGACAAAAACAAGAAAGTAAAAATTGTACATTCACTCAACGATGCTAGATATTTTAATTAGCATCCATCCGTATAGATACACCGTTCAGATTTTATACCTTTCAAATCTTTCAATATTCCCAGCTGGCTGAACGAGAACTAGGTCCTACGTGGTTCCAATTCCAATCTAGCACGTAAGCAATTGGTGCCTGAGTGGCAAGACTTGAGGAAGAAGTGATACAAATATTAGTGCAAGTAAACGTGTCCATGCGATTAAAAGAAACATTTGGACTCTCTCTCTCTCTCTCTCTCTCTCTCTCTCTCTCTCTCTCTCTCTCTCTCTCTCTCTCTCTCTCTCTCTCTCT
>JBBHKE010001068.1:0-109012 GCA_037447655.1 Zygnema cylindricum | reverse complement strand
TTTTACGTCTCGACGTTGTTATCTGGCATTTTTTTGTGTACCCTTGTATAGAAACACGAGTAGTTATAGAATAGACTGGTAAATTTCATATTCCACACTATTTTAAAACCCCATATTCAAGTCATTCACGCTAATTAAACTGTTATTATTAATGTAAAGAAAAAAATTGTATTGTAATTCAATTTTAGGTTCGAGGTTCAGGGCACGAATATAGTGTTGTTAACACTATAAGCGATCGAATTATAGTAAGGCTGTCGCTAACAAGCGATCATTTTGTCGGAGTCGGTGGACAAACGTTTTTGCCATCATGTTTTCACAAATTGTACAAATTTGCACATGCTTACTGTAACAGTAACAGCAGATCGAACTTGTTTGTAAAAGGGTATTTAGGTGTTATGAATATAGAGTACTAAATTTGATGGACGTCCGCGAAAGAATCGCGCGATTTAGAGTCATATTTCAAAAGATATAGCGATGGGTGTATTTAGGTGACAGTTAGGGGTCAAAATAATAGGTGGGTAACATTGAAACGGGTTAAGGGTCAAAGTAGTCGCGGAATTTAAGGCGTACGTCTAAATAAAGTACTAATAGTGGTTTGGTACCTATTATGGTTCGTTTCGTACGATTTTAGTACGAAACGTCATAATTCAAATTTGTAAGTTTCATACGTAGTTTCGCAAGTTAAATTCGCGACACACGATCGTGCGAAGTCGCGTTTCGATTTGCGTGCACTTTTGCACGTAAATGCTACGTGGTAAAATGTAGTGTTTGATTAGTTAGTAAATGCTACGTAGTAAGTGGGAGATTTCGCACGCTTTTGAATTGGTCAGTCCGAGTCCTTGCTGATCAATGATTGGCCCAGGTAAAAGCCTGTTGAACGGAGTGTTGACTTTGGCCTGACTAGTCCAAGGCGATGATGGATAAATAGTGAAGTGTAAGAGAAGAGTAGACATCTTTTCCTTTGGAAAAGTTTGTGGAAATTACGACTGATCTTGGTCTTGAGCGATTAAAACCAAATTGGAGAATTGGCATTTTGGCATAGAAATCTCTTACAAACTAAGTAGTGTTTTAGTATTTAAGAAATATAACTATTAAGAGTGGAGAGTAGAGGAAAACACTTTAATAAAAAGGATTGAGCCACGAGGGCAAGGGACCAAGCTAATGTTATGTGGACAGAAGCTTCTTCTAATTTAAAGTTTATCCTTATGTGAGTGCTTTCCAACGTGGATGTGTATTTTCCAATGTGTGGAATATGTGGTTGAAATTGATTGAAGTAATGGGATTTTCTAAAAGGTTAGAAATCCTATTACATATGGTATCAAAGCTTTGGTTAGAAACCAATGAGAAGTTTGCTCACTCGAATATCGACTGCCATGACCGGTGAGGGTGCTCTAACCTGTGTCGGTAGAACCACAATGTGAAGTGGTAGGGGATTGGAGGGAAATTGAGTGATCACACTGCGAGCGGCCACTGGTTAGATGAAAGGAGTGCTCAGGTTCTAAGCACTAAGGCGGGGGTGGGCAGTGTAGCCACTGCTGAAACTCACTCCCATTACCTAGAGGCCAAACAAACTTGCCTTCACCTAGCAATGATTCATGTGTTGAGGGTAGGTTTGAATCCATGAAGGGTGAGGATGTAAGGATTAAAGAACAAAAAGATCTCGATGTAGTGGGAAATGGGAAATTTGCTAATGGTGGAGCAGAAAAGTGGAGCACTTTACTTCTTCAAGAGCAAAGGAGACCAGAAATGACTTCAAACTTTTCAAACCCTAAATTGTTACCTTTAAGAACTTTTCAATTTTGTTGTTGCAAAATTTATGGGTGAACCTTACCTTTAAGAGATTTCATTTTTGTTGTTGCAAAATTTGTGGGGAAATTTTTACCTTTTTGCATTAATGTTTCGGAAATTGAATAATTGAATTTGCACTAACTAACTTTCAATGTCTTATTAATTTCTCAGATTTTGATCTTTTTCAAAGGATTTGTTAAGGAGAAGAAGTCTTGGATTGGAGCAATCAGAAGACTTCAATCCTGCAGCAAATATAATTGGGAAAATTATATTATATCTTTCTTTTGTTCGATTCTATTTTTTGTGATTATGTCAAATTTGGCATGGAAACGTGAAATGGAGAATGCATTAAATGTTTTGAACAAACGTAGTGTGAAATTGGTCAAAAGATTCAATAATCATGTTGTTGTTGTCGATGAAACAATTTATGAGTTAAAAAGCGAGTTGAAGGATGTTAAGGAAATTGGAATGTTTCAAATCAAAAATTGGATGAGCTAATTAATCTAATTCCCACCAAAAATGACGTTAATGACCAAAACGGTGAGAGTAGTAAAAAAATGTCAGTTTTAGGGAAGATAGTCACGATAGACCTAAGAAGATAAGGGATCTGAAATTGTCTATCAGTGAAGCACCATCATTTTATGGTAAGAAGATTGATGAGTTAGATGCTTGGATTTTTCATATGGAGTATTATTTGGAATCTAGAAATTGTGATCGTGATGATTACACTTCTTTTGCTGTTAGTTGTCTGAAAGGTGGTGCTCAAATTTGGTATTACACTCAGAAGAGGTCTTATTTGATTCCTGATAATGCTGATTGGGAAATTTTTAAAACTGCGTTCAAATCGCGTTTCTTGTCTGTCACTTAAAAATCCAGAATGGAAGAAAAGTGGCTGAATTGTAAGCGAACTGGATCTGTAAAAGATTATATTGTGGAATTTGACTCATCCAACATTCATGTCATAGGTTTGATTGATGAAATGGCGAGGTTGCATTTCTTAAACTATCTAAATCCCATACTGAAATCAAAATTGAAACATCAAAAAATTATTAATTTGAAGGAATTACAAGATAAATCATTCGAATTAGAGGATCAGTTGGGGTATAATCGTGAAATTCGATCACTCAGGGGAAATTTTAATAAAGTATGAGAGAGGGGTGAGGAGGAATTTGAGGAAATAGGTCTAAATAAAAGTCTTGTTAATGGGCAGAATATCTTCAAGGTAAATCAGAGGGGTGGACAGAGTGTTAATGCAAGAAATAAATTTTAGAATAGAGAGGGCTACATTAAGAGTCTTGATCCGAGCATTAATGCTCAAAAACCTAATTTTACCATTCCCACATGCACAATTTGTCAAAAAGAGGTCATAAGGCATGTGAGTGTGCACAATTGAAAAAAAAATAACTGTTATAATTGTGAAGAGGAGGGACATTTCAGCAGAGAATGCACCAAACCAAAAAAGAAAGTCATTTGTTTTAAATACTAGGTCCATATCATTACGCTAAGGATTGTACAGATAAGGGATCTCTTAAAACAATTGATGTCAATGAAGGTGTTTAGGAAGATATTACATGATACATAGCTGAACAGGAAGCCCAGGAGGTGGGAAATGGATAAGACTAGCTGAAAGTCCTCAGTTGAGTCGACCAGATCCAGAGATTAAAGAGTTAACTCTGGAGGGCAAGCTAATGAATAGAAAGGCTAGGATAGCTGAATTTATTATGACGCTAACTACACTCTATAGTTTGAACATTCCTTCTGATGAAACTCTTAACAAAAGACCTATGTTAGGACAGTTAAGTAACGATGACACCAGACATTGTTTGATCAGATTTGACTCTTTAGTGGAAGGAAAACCATAGAGAGTTATGGTAGATTCAGGTGCTACACATAATTTTATTTCACATAAGTTTGTTGAGGAAAATAAAATTCCTATAGTCATAAGGGAAAAAACCTTTACATGTTCAGGTGGCAAATGGTAAAAGTCCACATTAGATTTACAAACTGACACAATTGAAGTTGATATCCAAGGTCATAAAATGAATGTTGAGCGTGAAATAATGAATTTGGGTAGTAAGGAGCTAATACTGGGAAAGCCTTGGTTAACTGAACATTACCCTCAAATTAATTGGGAAACTAACACCTTAAAAGTGAAGTCTAAAAACGGTTGGAAGGTTTTACAATCATTACCTTCGAAGAAGTTGCGTAGGAATCATATAAATAACATAACCAAGTTTAGAGTGGAAGGTTTGATTTCAGCTAAACAATTTAAAAAGTAATTAAAAGATAAAACAAATCATGCTTTCTTGTTATTAGTAACTGAGGCAGTTACTGATAAAGAGGGGGGAGAAAACACGAACATTGATGGCATTCCTAAATCAGACACCACTAAAACTCTTGAAAAACAAAAATCTGATTTGTAACTAACATTAATACATCTGATACTGCTTTTAAAGATTTTTTTTTTGAATTTAGAGATGTTTTCTCAAGTGACTTAACCTTAGGAGACCACCTTCCCGAGATGTGGAACATGTTATTAACTTTGACCTTGGATGTAATCCTCGTGTCACAAGAATTTATAACCATATCTTCTTTGAGTAGGAGGAGTTAAAGAAACATATTAATAAGCTTCTGGAGAAACGACATACTCAGCCCAGCAAGTCACCGTACGGAGCACCTGTTCTCTTCGTCAAAAAGAAAGACAGAACGTTGAGGATGTGTGTCGACTATCGTTGTCTGAACAAGATTACGGTGAAGGATAAGTATCGGTTACCTTAATTTTTGATTTTATAGATCGTTTGAAAGGCGCTAAATTATTTTCTTTGATTGATCTGCGTAGTGGCTTTAATCAGGTGCCAATTAGAACTGAAGATATTCATAAAACTACTTTTAGAACTAGAGTCAGTCATTTTGAATGGATAGTGATGCCATATGGTTTGAGGAATGCACCACCTACTTATGAAAGATTAATGAACCAAACACTTTCTGATTATATAGATGAGTTTGTTTAGGTGTTTATAGATGATATTTTAATTTACAGCGAATATAAAGAACAACATGTAATTCATCTAAGGAAAGTGTTGGAAAGGTTAAGGGAAAGAAAGTTATATGGAAAATTGTCAAAATCCATCTTTCATAAAAGTGAACAATTATTTTTGGGACATATAGTTAGCGGGGAAGGTGTTAAAACATATCCATCCAAAATTACTGCAATACAAAATTGGAAGCAACTCCACTAATGTCACAAAAACAAGATAATCAGTTTGGAGTATAAATAAGATAGTGAAATGGTAGTAGATATGATGACCAGTATGATCGCCGCACCTTTGACGGATTTACTTCAAAAGAAGGAGACGTTTGTGTGGGGAGATGATCAAGAGGGAGCATTCGAGGAACTAAAACGGAAGTTGACCTCTGCCCCTACACTGGTGTATCCTGACCCTGCTGGGGAATTTGAAGTTCTGATCACTATAGATGCATCTATAGATGCATCTGATAAAGGTCTAGGTGCAGTCATAAGTCAAAGAGTCGGCAAACACTTTCATCCCATTGCTTTTAAGTCCAAAAAAATCAATAATGTTTAAAGGAACTATCCAGCACAGGAAAAGGAATTACTTGCAATTGTACATGCATGGGGGACATGGCGTTGTTATTTACATAATAAAGAATTTACAGTTCACTGTGATAATAAGGCGCTCTTTTATTTACACAGATTAAGTGATGCACAGATTATGATTGGTAGACAGGTTAGGTGGAAGCAGAAATTAGCATATTTCAAATATAATGTCAAATATATTATTGGGAAGATGAATGTAGTCGCAGATCCTTTAAGTAGATGTTTTGAAATAAGTGTTACGGTTCAGGATGAATTGTTTTTAGATGCTGTTAGAAATGGTTATGATAAAGATCCTTATTTTACTGTGATTTGGAAAAATATTTTGGGAGAGAATACTGACCCATTGAATGAGAGGCATGTCAAAAACTTTAGACTAGGGGATGGTTTACTGTACTTGCAAACTAGGGATAGATTATGCATTCTTGAAGTGGGAGACTTAAGAAAACAAATTTTACCGGAAGCTCATGAGCATTTTGAACATCTAGGTCATGATAAAACTCATAGTGAATTGCAGAATAGGTTGTTTTGGCCTGGGATGGCAAAAGAGGTGTTAAAACATGTGGAAAGTTGTGTCCATTGCCAACAGAGTTAACTTAGTAACCAAAAACCCAAATGTCTCTTAAAACCTTAAGATATCCCCGAAAGATCATGGGAATCTGTCAGTATGGATTTTATTGTCATATTGCCAACTATATCTAGAAGAAATGACATTATCATGATCGTAGTAGATTGGTTTAGTAAAAAGGCAATCTTTATCCCTTGCAAGACTACTCATTCAGTTGTGGATATTGCAAAGTTCTATTTTGTTTGCGTAGTTAGACATCATGGAGTCCCTCTGTCTATAGTTAGTGATAGGGATTCTAAATTTACGTCTGCATTTTAGAAAGAATTGCAGCAAAATTTAGGCACTGATTTAAAAAGGAGTACCTTTCATCATCCTCAGACAGATGGACAAACAGAAAGAATGAACCGTACATTGGAGGAAATGCTTAGGATTGTTTGCAATGGAGGTCAGAACACATGGGAATCTAAACTTCCATTAATGGAATTTGCATACAATTCATGTAAACATGCTAGTACAGGATTCTCACCGTTTAAAGTTGCATATGGATACCAACCGAGAGAAAAATTAGACTTAATATAACATGGGTCACTCAAAATAATAGGGGTTCTAAAACGAACTTTTGGGAATACATTTAAACGGTTTGGAAAATAGTCTGGGATGCATTAGTGGAGGCACAAAAAAAGCAAAAACTAAATGCTAACCGCAAACGGGGTGATTCGATGGTAGGCACAGGTGACAAGGTTTGGCTTTCAACAACTCATTACAAGTCCAAGATCGAGGGACAAGGGGATCCTACTGGGAAATTTGCTTCTAAGTACATCGGACCATTTACTGTAATCGAGATGATATCGTCAGCTGCTGCCAAATTGGACTTTCCGCCTTCAACAAAAATTCATCCAGTGATACACATCAGCCTGTTAAAACCAACAAATCTTCGACCAGCTGAAGGAGAATTTGAATTGGATCCCTCAATAATTATAGAACCTAAGGTTCACAAATGGGTAATAGATTGGGTTGGTCAACGGTTTAAGGTCGGCAATACTATATTCTAGCAAGTGCATTATCTAGGAAGGCCAAAAAATGAACTAACTTTAGAAGATAAAAATTTTGAGTTTTTGCAAAGGTATTGGAGGGATAATAATATAGAAGTCTCGTCTTGAGAATGAAAGAGTTTTAACTGAGGTCAGTTAAAAATAAAGAGGGGATGATGTAACAGTAAAAGCAAATCGAACTTGTTTGTAAAGGGGTATTTAGGTGTTATGAATATAGAGTACTAAATTTGGTGGACGTCCGCGAAAGAATCGCGCGATTTAGAGTCCTATTTCAAAAGATATAGCGAGGGGTGTATTTAAGTGACAGCTATGGGTCAAAATAATAGGTGGGTAACATTAGACGGGTCAAGGGTCAAAGTAGTCGCGGAATTTAAGGTGTACGTCTATATAAAGTACTAATAGTGGTTTGGTACCTATTTTGGTTCGTTTCGTACGATTTTTAGTACAAAACGTCATAATTCAAATTTGGAAGTTTCGTAGGTAGTTTCGTAAGTTAAATTCGCGACGCACAATCGTGCGAAGTCGCGTTTTGATTTGCGTGCACTTTTGCACGTAAATGCTACGTGGTAAAATGTAGTGTTTGATTGGTTAGTAAATGCTACGTAGTTAGTGGGAGATTTCGCACGCTTTTGCATTTGTCAGTTTGAGTCCTTGTTGATCAATGATTGGCCCAGGTAAAAGCCTGTTCAATGGAGCGTTGACTCTGGCCTGGCGAGTCCAGGGCAATGATGGATAAATAGTGAGGTGTAAGAGAAGAGTAGACATCTTTTCCTTTGGAAATATTTTTGGAAATTACGACTGATCTTGGTTTTGAGCGATTAAAACCAAATTGGAGAATTGGCATTTTGGCATAGAAATCTCTTACAAACTAAGTAGTGTTTTAGTATTTAAGATGATAGAACTATTAAGAGTGGATAGTAGAGGAAAACACTTTAATAAGAAGGGTTGAGCCACGAGGGCGAGAGACGAAGCTAATGTTATGTGGACAGAAGCTTCTTCTAAATTAAAGTTTATCTTTATGTAAGTGCTTTCCAATGTCGATGTGTATTTTCCAATGTGTGGAATGTGTGGTTGAAATTGATTGAAGTAATGGGATTTTCTGAGAGGTTAGAAATCCTATTACACTAACGTATGCCCCGCCGGATCCGGAACGGATTCGGTTGCCAAATTTTGGGGGTCTGGCTGTTGCGAACGGTTAATTAACTAGAAAAAAAAAGTCGGTTATGGTCAGTTAACCAAAAAACAAAAAAACAAAAAAAAATGTATTGTCCATAAAATCCAACATTATTGTACTTTGTACTCTTTGGTATCATGGAAGTACGTGACATCATGATTAGCGCCGCAAATCTGACGCGGTAGTAACACAATTCATTTTGCAAATCTTAGAGAACGCGATAAATCGTAATTATTGGCTTATTCATACGTCGTACATTATTACAAAGTGCTAATTATGCAGTTTATACCGTGTTTCTACAAATATATATCATATTAGTATGTCAATGTCATGCGACGTGTAGTACTTATTGGTTATTAAATCAGTGAAAATCAAATTATTACGTCAATTTCCCACGACAAATCCTAATTATTGGCTTACTCACATGTTTTTCAAACAATAAATCGATAAATTGATTTCTTATTATAGTTAAAGAAACTCGACCAAAATTCAAACAAAACTTAGTCATACACTAAAATGGAGAAAAACATCATTGCTTCCCTTATAACTACAATCCAAAACAAACTTCGAAAATAAAAAAATGGTGAAATTGCTCAGTATTATCTAGTGAAAGAAAGCAAGGCCACTTCAAATTGTTGGAAAAAAATTAAACATGTCTATGAAGTTAAAACATTAAACAAATACATGGTAAAGGGGGCAGGTTTTGTTGCTTGTAATACATGTTTCATAGTTTATCAATACAAGTCAACAAATGGTACTTCAACAATCAACACTTATACGTGTTTAGATTTGGCCGACATTGATAATTCAATAGAACTTTTTCGTAAGTTTCTTTCAAAAACGGAGGCGAAAACGAGTGATCGAAAAAAAATTGAGAAAATGGTGGCGTTGATATCTTGTGAGGACCTTTGACCATTTTCGATATTTGACGGTTGAGGTATGATTTATTTTAAATTTTATTTAAGATGGCTTATATGTAATTGTAACTTGTTTTGTTAATAAATTTATATATTTGAGCTTCGTCACTATTTCCTTATAAATAATTTATATCCATACGTTTATTTTTATTTTTTTATTATTATTTGGTTTGTCATGATGTTGTTTTTTATTTGTCTATCCATAAAAAAAAATCGTTTCGGTAGAAACCTTCTTTATTAATCATGGTTAGTAATTGTATGATATTTTGTTATTGTTTTTTTTTTTCCCTATGTTTTCAAGCATTTTGTCAAGCATTGTTTGATGTTGGTTTTTCGTCCAAAAAAAGTGTTGACATCGACCAACTACTCTCGTGCGTCAATATCGCAAAAAACTACATTATATCTTCTACAAAAGATATTCTTAGTTTGATCATCCCAAAACTTAAAGAAAATATTGATAACAATATTTTTGTCGCATTCACTACCGATCTCTGGACCAAGAGAATAAAAAAAACCTCATTCATGTTAGTAACCGTTCATTTTATTGACAAAGAATTTAAACTGCATGCACGAAAGCTTGAAGTCGATCATTTTCCGGACGAAAAACACAACGCGGAAAAAGTTTTAACAACTTTCTAAAATCGTTTGACCAATTTTGAAATGTCCAATTTTGATCTCTGCGTTGTCGTGACTGATACTTGCTCTAACATGTGTGCGGTTGAAGGTCTACCGAGTATGTTTACTTGGATACCTTGCGTGAACCATAAAATTGCTACAATTGTGACAACGATCTTGAATAAGAGCAAAGCTTCCAAAAAAGGCAAATACGATGTGGAAGTTCTTGATTTTTTCGATCTAATTGACGCGTTTAAATCATTGGTCAGGTTTTTCAAACAGAGTAATTTACAAAATGTTTTGAAAAACACTTTAAAACAAGAAAACGCAACGCGGTGAAATTCTTTGCTCCGAATGCTTAAGAGTATTTACGATGCATTCAATGAGATAGGACTAATCGCTCAAGCAAAAAATAAATTGACACTTTTTGCTTGTATCGATAAGACTCACCTTTCCAAACTTATACAATTTTTTGGAAAGGTTTCAAAAAGCGACCCTAAAGTTGGAAAAATTCAAAGGACCAACTTTACATTTGGTTTTGTTTAAACTGTCCTCTCTCCATAACCATTGTAAGATAAGAAAAACATCTTACAATGACGGTGAAAAAAAATGCCCCGCCGATTCCCCAAACTTGCAAAAATTGAAAAAACTTTTTGTGAAATTTGCACTACCGAAGTGGGGCCTTCATGAGTATTATATTGTCGCGGCTCTCTTAAATCCTCGACAAAAACAAAAGCTTGAAATAATTGGGGTATCGAAAACCGGAATTGAAAGCGAAAGGGTCGAACTTCGAGAACTCGCAAACGACATCGGTGATGACGTTGATTTTTGTAGTCCTCAACGTATCTCAAAAAAACGAAAAAACATCGCAAAGTAAAGACGGTTTCCACAAATTTATTGGTGAGAGCGATGACGAAAATGAGGTTCTTATTACCACCGACAAAAAAACGTTAACAACGAAATGAAACGTTATTTTGATTTAAAATTAACCAACGACAAAAGATTCAACTTTAACATATTTGAATGGTGGAAAAAAAAATCAAATGTACGTGCGAAAGAAGGAGGATTTCCTATTCTAGCCGGTGTTGCTAAATCTATTCTAGCTATTCGGGCTTCTAGCACCATGTTCGAATGCAATTTTTTAGATGCCGTGAACACGCTAACAAAGAAGAGGAGCTCACTAGCGGCTTCATTTGTTAATGATCTTTTGTGTGTTAGATCCAACCGATAATTTTTAAATGCATAGTTTTTTATTTTGTTTTGTTTTCTAACTATCGTAATATTTTTAGTATTAGTTATATTGTTTTTTTTTCCTTTGAATTTTTTTTTGTATTTCACAATTTTTCAAGTGATATTTTGCTTTTTTTTTAAACCGGAATGCTTATTTTTATCAAATTACCAAAGCGTCGTATGTATACCAAACTTAGATTTATAGATTTTGTATAGTTTTTAAGTTTGAGGTTGAGAATTTGTATAATAGAGTCGAAAATAGAACGAGGTTGTTATTTGTTTATTTCTATATTTGATACTACAATTTTTTTATTGTTTTTTTTGCCTATCACAATGTGTTTTTTGCTAATTGTTTTTCCATATGAAAAACAAAGATTTGTTTTTAAGCATACATAATAAAAACTTTACCTTTTTTGCATAATTCATAACATAGTATCGTAGTCGAAAGAAAAACCGTCCAAAACATGTAGCGAAAAATTTAGATTTGCGAGAGAAAAAACATTAACATAAGAGTTTAAACATTAATATAAGAGTTACACGCAAAATTATAATGATTAAGACTAAGAGTTACACGCAAAGGGAGATGTACCACTACATCGCTCATTGTTATTAGTGTTAATAAGTCGCTGCTATTTATAGTCTTTAGTATTTAAAGACGTGGGTTACAACCTGCCATGTCTCCTTGTATTAATTAGTAATATTAATTAGTTATTTTTTATTAACAGTAATAGATGGTTAATGCTAATAACAATGAGCGTTGTAATTTTGTATTTTTTCGGTTACGCGCGCGTACGGTTAGTCGTGAGAAATCGGGCCTCGGTTAACTTTTCTTTTCGTAAACGCCTGTCGGTTAATGGTTAACAATTTTGGAACTTGACATAACCCCGTCGGGCGTCAGCTACTCAGATTAAAAAAAAAAAATACGGTCGGTTTCGGTTATGTAAAATTTTGACTTTTGCGACTTCTCCTGTACACTGTACTAAACCAATATATCGATTACCGGTAAGTCAAATCAGGTGCATATCGTTTATTGGTAAAAGTGGTGTTGTGTATAAGTAAGGATTTGTCGATAATCGATATGGGTTTTTTTTCCGGTTGGCGATAATCGATACATCGGTACGATATATCGTTATCGGTGTTATCGCCGATAAATAACCAATTTTTATAGGTTTTTATCGGCGATAACACCGATATCAATAACTATCGGCGATATCTGTATGGACCGTACAGATAAATGTACGGTCAGTGCACTCAACTATACATGTTATTCCCCGACGCGCCCTACTCACAACCCCTATCTACTGAGGTGTCTACCAATCAGATCACTGTTATTGTACAATTGTACACGCACAAAAAGTACATTAGCCGCCATGAGGTCAGTTCTGTTTTGGTACGGATTCGGTAAAAATGATGTACCTTTCACATCCGATGTCACGGTTTTGTCCCTTTCTTCATTGGGATCCACTAGAGACATGCCACGTGTAAATTTGTCGACTTTTTTGGCATAAGGGTGGAATTCCCCCTCTCTCCCCCTCTCTTCCACATAAATCTTACGTTGGAAGTACTTCGAAATTTTAGAATCATGTCATAAGGTCTAACTCCTCATACCAAAATATTTTTTAATCTGCAAGGTTTACTTATGCTCTTACAAGTATCAATAAGGTCGTCTTTCCACTAAGTTCGCACATCATGTATTTTTTGTCACTCGAGGTTTGCAAACTGCTAATAACTCTAGATCTGGAGACTAAACATAGGATGGATGCGATTCTTTGCTTAGATTTTAGAATTTAGTCCAAATCTGTCTTAATAGATGCTTCTTGTGATAGATATGACTTCACATTTCAGTTGATCGGTTATTCAACTATGATATCGGATCTATATGTTTTTCAAAAGTTGTTTAACTTCTTAGTAACTAAATTGTAATGCATTAGATTATCATTTCCCTACACGACAATATTAACATTTGGTTTACCAAGCGAAAATCATAGTATTTGGAAACAAATTGTGAATCGTTTATATTATCAGTGTAAACTATCAATTATTGTTATGAACTCTATTTTGGGTTTAAAGGCCTAACGCGAACAAAAGATTAACACTAATTTATATATATAACACTAATTTCTACTTCTAATACTACTGTATACATCTAACACTAATTTGGATGCACATTCCCATAGTGTAGCTGTTATAACATGTGTTCACAGTCGATTTTTGAACATGTGAAAATAGGTTCAAGTGATTTTCCTCGTGGTTATATTTCTAGAAATCAAATTTGAGTGCTCTTTCCCATGTCAACGCCACTCACTTTCACGTCTCGACGTCGTTATCTAACACTTTTTTGTTTGCGCTTATATGGAAACACGAGTAGTTATAGAACGGACTGATAAATTTCATATTCCACACTATTTTAAAACCACCCAGATTACAGTCATTGACACTAATTAAAGCGTCCTTATTAACGTAAATAAAAAAATTGTATTGTAATTCTATTTTAGGTTTGAGGTTTAGGGCGCGAATATAGTGTTGTTAACATTATAAGCGATTCACGTTGTAGTTAGGCTGTTGCGTGACAAGCGATCATTTTGCCGGAGTTGGTGGACAAACATTTTCGCCATCATGTTTTCACAAATTGTACAAATTTGCATATGCTAACGTATGCACCTGCGTTCCAACTTGAATGGCGCACGCAATTATAATTTCTAGTGTTGTGTATCGACAGAGTTTTGCCAATAATCGATGTGTACCTTTTTTTGGCTTGCATATAATCGATATATTGGCACGATATTATTTCCGGTTTTATCGCAATCATACCGATACCGATAACTATCGGCGATTATGATACTGTTCTTACCGTACAGCTAAGGTTTATTCTGCTGTATTGAGCCGCCGTTATTCCGTTACACAGAGTACGGAACAGGTTAATTCATTGGCGTGCCACGCTATGTACAGTGAAAATAAAATACAGTATATTTTAAAGCACTATTATATAGCATACTATATTTTTTCCACTTATCGCCGATAAGGAATTTGTTGGTCTCGGAGCGATATATCGGGACCCCTGACCGTTCGATAACCGATAGCCATCGGTATTGGTGTTATCGCGATAAATTAATTGCCGATACACAGCACTATTAATTTCCCTTTATGACACACAACGTTCGATTTACCCGACAGGCATAACGCAAAAACTTGTGAAATAGTTAGGCGGTCGCGTGACAACCTGAATCATTTTGACGGAGTCGGTGGACAAAAGTATTTGCCGTCAAGTTTCTGGCAAATATGTTACGTATTTTTTACACTTCGGCATATGCTGACGTATGCTCAGTTTCTTGAAAATTTGTACGGATTTGGTACACTTTGGCACATATTGACGTATGTGCAGTTTCTTGCAAATTTGTAATTATTTTTGTACACTTTGGCGCATGCTGACGTATGCTCTTGTGGCCAAGCAATATGAGTATATGACGCATTCGATCATCATTTCCCTCCATTGCCCATTAGTACATAGCAGTACAGTACAGTACACCGCCAATCGTTATTAGCGTTGTGTACGCTAATTCGGTCCCGCTTTTTTTTTTTTTATTCTCAAATAGGATTATCCACACTATTTAAAAAAAACCCTAATTCCTAATTAGAATAGACGATTTCTTCGAAAACTTTCAAATTCCCAATTAGCGTAAACCACGCTAATTATTCGTATACGCTAAAAAAACTTACACGCTAATAACGATTGGTGGTGTAGTCTAGACTGTACTGTACTCTACAGCATTCTCTACTATACTGTAGCATTCTCTTTCTACCAATTCTCAGGGCAAATGTCCATCGTAGCGAAGAGTTCTTCACTATTGCAAAAAAGTTTCATGGACCGACGAACACTTTTCCTTCCTTGCAGAACTTTCGAATAACATAATTTTGTTATTCATTACCATTCTGTTATTCTTTTTGCTATTTTGTAATCATTGCATACGACAGGCGAACGGAAGGCGCTTCTTTACACTGGACATTTGCCCTCACTTGTTTTTCACTTTTTTTTTTTCTTCCAAAATATTTTTCTCACTCTTTTCTCCTTCAATCCTCCGTACATTTTAGGTAATTTGTGGACGATTTTTTGTACGGCGGACAAAATTTGGTCAAATTTAGTTTAATTAAGCTTAGTTTTATGAAATATAGTTGGTCTATTTTGGTTTTTTTGGTCTATTTTGGTTTTATTTTGGTTTAACTTGATCCGATTTTCTATACAACAAGGTATCTTGATTTTTTTTACCACCAGCTTCTTATTTTCTGTTACTGTATTTCCTGTTTTTTGCCCATTTTCAGATTAAGAAACCTCAAAAAAACAACTTTTCTTTCCGAAACCCTGGAAAATCAGTTGAAACAGGATACAGGATAGGCTTAGAGCCTAGAAGGTCATAATATATATATGTATGTCTGTGTGTGTGTGTTTGTAATGAAGTATATTCAAGTGAAAAAAGTATGATAAACGTGTGATAAACAATTGAAAAAAGTGTGATAAATGTGTGATTTTCAAGTGTGAAGAGCATGACAATGGTGTGAAAAACAAGTGAAAATGTGTAAAAAAACAAGTGAAAAAGTATACAAATGTCTGATAAACAGCTGTAAATAGTATGCCAAATGTGTGATATTCAAGTATGAAAAGTATCACAAATGTGATAAACAAGTGAAAAAAGTTGTTCACTTGTCACTCGTTTTCACCTCTTATAAAAGGCCTGTGCGCTCCACTACTGTGGTTTTGTGCTTCCTGTCGTCTGAAAATCCCAGCGGTCTCAGGCTGTATCTGTTGGAGTCTACTGTTGTCACAAAATATGAGAAGCCTCGATTCTTTCTTTCAAGCTTCAAAGCTCTACTTTTGTTTCAACAGAATTTGGAGTTTGGAATTTGTTGTCTGATAAAATTTTATCATTTTTCAATTTTCCATCGTTCGTTTACTCCACATTTCTCCTCTTATATGTATGCAAGGTTGGCAGCCCAAGTTTTTCTGTTTGAGTTCGAGCTGCCCCTGCCATTTTATTTTCTCTTCCTCTCACAAGTGCCGATTGTCCGGTTATTCACATTTTTTTTTTTTTTTTTCCTTTTTGGACCCACATCTCTTGTTCCTCTACACTTTTCCATACATTCCACACATGTTTCCACGTGTTCCACAGTAAATGGTTGTGGAGCCTGAGGCGGGGTCTGCGGTGCATGGGAATGGGTTTGCAGCGAGGCGCGATGCATCTGCTGATTGCGTTGCAGCTCCAGGAGGTAAACCAGTTCCCAGGAGGCCTCTTACCACATGTTTATGGGGAGCCAGATTTTCTCGGAGCATGGGATCCCACCAAAGCGGTGAGAAATCTCTCTCTCTGTCTCCCTCCCTCCCTCCCTCATTATCTGTCCCCCTCCCTCATTCCCTCTCTCTTGCTCCCTCCCTTTCTCTTTCTCCTTGCGTCCCGCCCTCTCTTTCTCTTTGTCTTCCTCTCCTTTGATGTCAATTTTAGAGCCTGGATTGGTGAGAAGGGCACGTTGGGTAGGCAAGCATTTGTAGAGAAGTGGAGTGGCTTTAGGGAATGATGGTTGTGCATTTATCAATAGGAAGATGTTTAAGAAGTGGAATGGCTTTAGGTGAATGATTGTTGTGCATTTATCAATAGGAAGATGTTTGATTCAGACTTTGATTGAAGCCCCCATACACGGAGCATTGGTGTATTCCCACTCAGCCACAGAACTACGAGTTGTTAAAACTCAACTTGCTGTTGTATTTAATTTTATATTGTATCTTTTAATTGGTTCATTTACCATTTTATCTTTAAATGGTTTCCTTACCTTGGAGCATTTCCAGGTGGTTATGGAACGCGAAGGGACATCTTTGTGGGAACTAAGTTTTGTGCTACCAGAGAATCATGGTGAGTTACTGGATTGCCTCCACCCTTTCTTTTTCTACAGCACTGTGATTTGTGAAAAGTTGAAAAACGAAAACACATGTAAAAGACAAAATAACTTATTGAAAGATATAATACTATATAAAATGTACGTCAATGGAAATATAAGCAAATGCACATATATGCAGGAGAGAAGTACAAAAGTAAACAACTTTCTGAGAGCTAAAACAGACTGGCAACTGCAGAACCTCTTCAACTACACTTCCTTCTCAAACCAAGAGGAGTCAATCACCCGTATTTGCCCGAAGAAGGACCTCCGAGGTCGGTTGTAAAGGGAGCCATGGATTCTTCTGCAAATCCCCTCGCTTCCTTTCGTGTAGCAGGAAAAACTGTAGGACAACAAGGGGCATTATTGGAGTTTCCAGTATCTCTTAGTTATGAGAAAGCGTCAAATTTTGCTTTGGCCGCGTGTTGGAAAGCTCACGAGAAGGCGGTTAAAACCCATGGGACCACTGTGAGAGGAACTCCGGATGTTATTTTGGAGAGAGACGGAAAAGGGATGACTTTGTCAGAGGTATGTTTATTTCTTTTGGATCTGGTCTATATCCTAGATGATTTTCTGGGAAGTTGTATTTTGCATAAATCCGTTAAAAAAATAGTTAAAAAACAGTAAAAAACACTGAAATGGAGATGGAGAAAGGAATGACTTTGTCAGTGATATATTAATCAGTTTGTGATTAGTTGTCAATTCGGAATGAATTTTCGGGACGTTGTATATTTCATAGGAAAAACCTTGAGAGCCCTTTAACATCACTATCAATTTAAAAAGGACGAGAAAGGAATGACTTAATCTTCGATTGTGTTTATAAATTTTTGGTCAGGACAAAAATATCGATGATGTTTTGAGAAGGGATGTATTCTTTACTGTGAATAATACTGCAAAGATGTAGGTTTATCGATTGCTACAGAAATAAAGAAATACATAAAGGAACCGAGAATGCAGGAAGATATACGGAGCTCCTAGAGTTATTTCCGAAGTTGAATAAATAAAAGCAAAGAACAAATAAATGCACCTTAGAAGGATCCCTTAAAAAGGCATGTTTTTGCGGATTCCCAAGTCTTCTTTTTTTCCAAAAGCGATTATTTTTTGAAGCGTACACTGTGAAACTCTATTAGCGTTAAGAAATATATAGCGTGGGTTTTATTTTAGGGTTATCAATTATAGTTTAAGTTCAAGGGTCATGGAAGATTTTTAATTACTTACCAAATTGCTTTAAGAAAAAACAATTGGTTTTAGTCTGGTTGTCTTATGTTCGGTGGTCAAAAACAAACCGGGACCGAAGAAAGGACAGGATTTCTAATTTTCTTTGAAGAAAAGTAATGCACCTTAGACAGAGGCATATTTTTGTCGATTGCCAAATGGAGTCTTTTTCTTAAAGCTGTTTCTTTTTTTAAAGAGTAGTGAGAGATCGTGTCTCAAATGGGCAGGTAGAGGGAGCTCTTGGCCGGACTTTGGATCAGTATGAGGTGGCAGTTCCTCGGAGTTCCAGCAGTGGGTATCTAGCAGACTCCACAGAGGAGCCTCGCTTCCATAGAAAACTGCGAAATGCACCTTTTAATGAAACCTCACCTACCTCCATGCATACAGCAGTTTCCATCAAGGTAGAGAACTTCCATGTCTCTCTCTCAGTTTGTTTTTTTTTCTTGGTTTTTTTTCTTGGTTTTTTTTCTTTCTGTGTTTCAAGTGGGCTAATTCTGGACATATTGGTTAAATGTTAACTATAAGTGCGTCCGGTTCTTTGTTGGTCGTTCTCTGTCTTTGTCTGTTTGTCGTTTTTTCTCTCCCGTTTGCATCGAAGATGTAAATTCTCCTCCTCCCTTCATTTTGAAGGTCTGATCAGAGAGTGAAGGTAATATGCAGGATTTAGTACTTCTTGCAAAGGATTCGCAGGCAAAGGAAGACTCAAAGCTCTCTGTTGCTCATACTCCTCTCTCTCCTCGAGTGGAGGTAGATGAAGAGAGTGTGTTGCTTGAGACTTGCCCTTCCTTTGGATACCCAACAGAACCTTCACTTCTAGTATCTGAATGTAGTTTCGGTCCTATTACTGACCAGGATCGAGAGGTGAGGAGTCTTTGTCCCCCACTTTTTTCAGATGTAGATGTGACTCTTCGCTTTGTCTGTCGACTTTTTTTTCTGTTCAGACTTGTGTCCGAAAATTGGAAAGGAAAGTGCTCAAATTAGCATTTTTACTCGTTGTTAGTCTGGACTGACTAGCTATATGAATAATATACTGGAAATGTGGTAAAAAAGGAGCCTGTATGGCACTTTTTGTCCATTAGTGTGTTATTTAACACCCTCGATCAATTGTCCATGGCAAAAAAAGTGGTTTGTAAATTAGCGTGGTTTATAATTTAGCGTTGTAAATTAGCGTCTTCTGTAAAGATGGCAAAATGTTTCTTATTTGTTTGTTATCTGTTTCTTATTCTGGTTTTATATCGTTTTGGTATACAGGATATGCCCGAGGCATCTGGGGCGGTTGCCGCGGCAGCTGTTGCGGATCGATTGTTGGGACCAAAGGAGAGGCGTCGTCTTGCCATAGTTTTGGTACAATTGATAATTAAAAATGTCATAAAAATTAAACCATGTATCGCTATCAGCGTTAATGTTTTTTTCAGCATCAACTCGTGTTTCTCCGTACTCGTTTGTCTGATTTCTAATCTGACGTTTACGATGGAAAGGTAATTTTCTGACCTTCCGATTGGCGGTCTGCAAATGACAATCGGGCAAGTGTGTTTGGAGAAAAGTTAAGTGGCGAAAAAAAACATTAACGCTAGAAGCGGTACATGGTGGAATTTGTTACTGTTGTTAATTAAGAAACTTGTAAGCATATGTACCGTTAAACAAAAGCGACTTGGTAGCTTTCATGGAAACTCGACCTTCTTGTACTGTTGGTACTTAAAAATCTCATATTTTTTTTTACCTTTAAGCATGCATGGCTTTATATCAATCCTAGAGACTCAGCTTCCTGGTACAGTTGACACTAAAAAATCTCATAAGAAATGTGTACCTTCAAGCATTAATGATTCAATAACAAACATGAAAACTTAACTTTCTGCTACTGTTGATCATAAAAAATCGTATAAAGCGTGTACCTTTAACCATCAGATAAAGTAACAAATTATGGAAGCTCATCTTTCATGTTTTGTTCTGTTTACCGCTGTCAGTCTGGATTTTGTTATAACTTTGCCATCTATGTTGATCTATACGCATGTTGGTAAACCTTCCAGGCCAAGGGCATCAGTTTTTATACTAAACAAACGTATTTAATCACGGAATTACGCCGCTAATCGTTATTAGTGTTAAAGCTTTTTCCCTACTTATAACATTTTTTCTTCGTGCACACTTGTCGAATTGTCAATTTGATGGTTGCTATTGGAGGGTAAGATTCTCACCTTCCTATTAGCGGCCTCCGATCGACAATTCGACAAGTGTGCATGGAGAAAAGTTATTTTAAGTGACGAAAAAAAACTTTAACACTAATAACAATTAGCGGTGTAGTTATAAGGAAGAAAGTAAGGCATTAAAGAACACTTTATTTCGTAAAGAATGTGGATGACTTTGTATAGTTGAAAACATATAATTTTGTAACGACTTCATGTGTTGTAGTACGGTTCGTTGCAAATAGTCTGATGTTTGACTTTCTGAGTCTAATCCAGTCTCAAGATCCTGTTGAAGCATTCCGAGATCCTGTTGAATGCTACTGTCGTTTTGGTGGAAAATTGAGTTATTACAACGACGAACCTCAAAATAGAGACACTCAGAAATGCAAGATGTTATGTTGTATCCGTTTTCATCTTCTGTTTTGAAATCAAAGTTATATGCGATTAAAGCAATAAACAAATTTATAGTACACTCCATAATTCTTTTATCGTACTGCGCAAAAGTTACTAATGTCTATGCAGAGAAATGAATTGCAGCACCTTGAAAATAGATCTACTATACAAAAAGTTGAAACAGTCTGAACAGAGTGAAAACAAGCTTGACAGATTGAAAACATTCAAAGTAGACTCTTTTAATTACTGTGCAGAAAATTGAAGACTGCAAAAAAGTTGAAACCGACTGACTAGTAGAAACGTTTTGACTCTTTCACAGTTGAGGTGGATGTAGGTGGGACTTCCGGCTCGTGGAAAAACCTTCACGGCGGCGAAATTAGCTCGTTATTTGCGATGGTTAGGGCATGACACCAAACATTTCAACGTTGGGAAGGTACCTTCTCCCTCTCCTCCTTTCTCTCTCGCTTCCTCCCTTTTCCCTCTCCTCCTTTCTCTCTCGCTTCCTCCCTTTTCCCTCTCCTCCTTCCTAGTTTGCCCCCTCCCCCTTCCCCTCCCTTTTCCCTCTCCTCCTTTCTCTCTCGCTTCCTCCCTTTTCCCTCTCCTCCTTTCTCTCTCGCTTCCTCCCTTTTCCCTCTCCTCCTTTCTCTCTCGCTTCCTCCCTTTTCCCTCTCCTCCTTCCTAGTTTGCCCCCTCCCCCCTTCCTCTCCTCCTTCCTCCTTTGCTCCCTCCCTCTCCAGCAACTTATCCCAACAAAAATCCTTTTTCATATGCCAAGTGCCTGTCACAAAAAATGGATGTTATTATTGATTATTATGTTTTTGATTATGTTATGGGAAGGGATGGGTTGTGTTTGCAGTATCGGCGTGTCAAGTTGGGATCCAGTCAGGTACTCTTTTACTTGTCACCATAATTAGTGTGGATTATAGTACTGAAGTCAATTTTTCTTACGACGTTGTCTGACAACCACAATATGTGCGCTCCACAATAAGTTACGTTTTGGACGAAACAGATTTAAATAGTTCACCTGAAAAGCCTTTGAATAGACTTGGTTCATAAAGAGAATGAACCACACTAATAGCTGTGAGGATCGGAATATTTCACCACAAAAGTTACTGGAAGCAACGGGTCCGGTCTCGTTTATCAGATGGTTTTTTTTTTTTCTAATTGGGCGTTAAATGGGTAACAGACATCCGATTTTTTTCGAGCAGATAATGCCGAGGGTGTGGAGGCACGAAAAGAGGTGAGTTTATTTATCTGAGTTGTTTTGCCTATGGACTTTTAACTCGTTATTTGCCTCCTGTGTTGTGTACTTTTCTTGTTTCTTCTTCACCAAATTTAGCATTGATTCGAAAAATACTTGTAAATGTTGTCAAAAAGAGTAGCTGGAAATGTTTCCTCTTCGGAGTTTTCTGTAACACCTAACAAAATTTGGTTTGCTGGTTACAAAATTGGAAAAGAGGGGGCGAGGGAGTGAGAGGGAGGGAACGGAAACTAAGACATTTAAAACCTACCAAGTAGCTGTCGATTTGAATTTCCGTGAACCAAACTTGAACCATATCCTAGCTTGGACTGGTGTGCTGAAAGCCCTGAACTAAAGAAGTATATGAAAACCTTAAACTAAAGAAGTATATGAAAAACCTAAACTAAAGAAGCATATGAAAACCCTAAACTAAAGAAGTATATGAGAACAAGTACACCGCCCATCACAATTAAAGTTTGGGAGTCGAAGGAGTTAAACTTTGTGATCGACCATTGGATTTTTATTCTGAGACAAAAAATTGAAATGTAATGGTTTTACTCTTCGATTGGATGTCACGATTGAAAATCAGAAAACTGTGTGAAAAAAAAACTTCGACTGCCAGAAAATGTCTAACTCTTATAGTGATGGGCACTGTAGTCAAACCGTTCATATTGGAATTTGGCATAAATAGTAGTTGTGCCTGAAATTGACCTTAATTCCATACCAATATTAAATCCGTGTCAATATCTGGAAATCTGGGTAGCATATGTGACGTGACGGTTACTGACCGACAGTTTGACGAAATTGAAACTGAACGCTTGGGTTGAGAGAAAGATCAGAGAATAGTGAAATTCTTTTATATTTCAGCTGACATCAAACCGAGATGGCAAGACAGTTGTTTTGTGGTTTGATTTTGATTCGAAATAAAACTAAACTGACTTCTAAATATGACATGAATCATGAATCAGTACAACGTAGATTCCTTATTCTTTTTAAAAAGGATTCATGACTCTGTGCTGGTATAGCTGGAATTTCAAGCTGAACCAGAAAAAGAGTTGCCGGTCCACTTTTGTACGATGTTAGTTGCCTCGATGGAAGTTAATTCATGCAAATTAAACTTTTATATGCGGTATAAAAACTGTGGCCTTGAAGCACTTTTATATATAAATATATTTACAACTGACCTGGTATTTTAAAATCGGGAGTTTATAGGTGGCGAAATTGGCCTTCATGGACATGCTCGATTGGATGGAAGAGGGAGGCCAGGTGTGCATTTCACTACTTCCATTGTACTTTTCTCGATTTATATTTTTTATTTTTATATGGGAGTTACGTGGAAGCTGTTGGTTCACATTTTTTCCTTCTTTATCTTAGTCCTACTTCGTGGCTCATCGTACTCTAATTTAATGTATTTCTAATGTTGAGCCCACTGGAATTTTTTAATTAGCTTTATTTTTATTTTTATTTTCTGCAGGTTGGGATTTTTGATGCGACAAATAGTACTCGTGAACGACGCAACTTCCTTTTGAGTCTGGCGGAGGGCAAATGCAAGGTCAGTATTGCTTCCAGGTTCTTGTACTCTCCCTCTCCCTCTCCTCTTCTCCCTTCCCTACTCTCTCTCCCCCTCCCCTTCCCCCGCTCCCTACTCCCAATCCCTCTCCCTCTTTCCTCTCCTCCCCCTCTCCCTCCCCCTCTCCCCTCTCCCTCCCCCTCTCGCTCCCCCTCCCACCCCCTCTCCCTCTTTCCTCTCCCTCTCCCTCTCCCTCTCCCTTTCCCTTTCCCTCTCCCTCTCCCTCTTTCCTCTCCCTCTCCCTCTCCCTCTCCCTCTCCTTCTCCCTCTCCCTCTCCCTCTCCCTCTCCCTCTCCCTCTCCTTTCCTCTTCTCCCTTCCCTACTCTCTCTCCCCCTCCCCTTCCCCCTCTCCCTACTCCCTCTCCCTCTTTCCTCTCCCTCTCCCTCTCCCTCCCACTCTCCCCTCTCCCTCCCCCTCTCGCTCCCCCTCTCCCTCCCCCTCCCTCTTTCCCTCTCCCTCTCCCTCTCCCTCTTTCCTCTCCCTCTCCCTCTTCCCTCTCCCTCTCCCTCTCCCTCTCCCTCTCCCTCTCCCTCTCCCTCTCCCTTTCCCTCTCCCTCTCCCTCTCCCTCTCCCTGTCCCTCTCCCCTTCCCCTTCTCCCTCTCCCTCTCCCTCTCCGAGTTACATTGTATTTAACCATCAAAACTGTTGTTTGTAACATGTTTTTCTGTCAAGAATACAACTTGAAGTTTGGGATCATGATATGCAAATGAATTTCTTCACTTTTGGACCACATTTCGTTCAGATTTGTTGTTTAAACTCATTCAGATTTATTATTTGAACTCATTCAGATTTCAGGGTTTTGAATAAGATTATTAGGTTTTTGTTTTGAATTCATTCAGTTTATCCTTGTATTCCAATGAAGACCTGTTCTAATAGGTCCACGCCTCGTTAATCCTTCCCACTTCCTCCCACGGACCAATTATCTTTGGCAATTTGGTTTTTTTTGTGTTTTTTTTTTGTTTTGATTTTCACTGGTGGTGATTTTTTGTCGAAACTAAATCGATTATGGACTTGCTGCCTTGACCTTTTTCTCTTTCATCACTTTTCGTATCCTTCCTCTTGTTTTTTCACAGGTGATTTTTGTCAAAAGTATGTCAATGATGAACTTGTCTTGTTGACTCTTTTTCTTCTTTCATCTGTCTTCTTTCTTCTTTGGTCTTTCTTTTTTCTTCTTTCTTCTGTCTTCTTTCTTCCTTCTTCCTTCTTCCTTCTTCCTTCTTCCTTCCTTCTTCCTTCTTCCTTCTTCCTTCCTCCTTCTTCCTTCTTCCTTCCTCCTCCTTCCTTCTTCCTTCTTCCTTTCTTCCTTCTACCTTCTTCCTTCTTCTTTCTTCCTTCTTCCTTCTTCCTTCCTTCTTTCTTCTTTCTTCTTTCTTCTTTCTTACTTCTTCTTTTTTCTTTCGTCTTCCTTCTTTCTTCTTTTTTCTTTCTTCTCCTTCTTTTTCTTTTTTTCACAGGTAATTTTTGTGGAAAGTATGTGCAACGATCGGTCCATCATTGAGAGAAATGCGCTGGAGAAAATCCAGACCTCACCGGATTATGACAATATGTAAGCCTCCCTCTCCCTCTACTCTCCCTCTCCCTCTCCCCTTGATGATTATTTATTTTTGTGGCTTATTTCAAGGATGATAATAGCAAAATACAAACTTTGAAAACAAAACTAATCAGTTAGCCAGTAAAAACAATTATTAGTATATGGAAATAGTCGTTAGTAAATGATATTTGTTACCAGGAAAACTGAAGCTGGAAGATTTTGCAGGCAAGATCCAACGGCAGCACTTGCGGACTTCTATGCTCGCTTAGCAAATTATGAAAAGGTGTGGTTATAATCACTTATGGAAAATTAAGAAAACAAAGAAATAGAAGGAAACAAAGAACTAAAAGGAAAATAAGGGAATTGTGTTTCTGCAATTTTGTTTGCGTACTAAATGCCGGACTTCTATGCGCGCTTAGCAAATTATGAAAGGTGTGATTTTAATTACTTCTGGAAAGTTAAAGGAAAACAAAGAAATATAAGGAAAATAAGGGAATTTTTGTTTCTGCAATAGCCAGGAAATTGGAACAAAAACAGGGTTGCTATGAAAAGGTGTGGTTCAATCATTCCTGGGAAATAAAGAAATTCTGTTTGAATTGGACCAACATTGGCTTGTATACCCATTGGGGCATGCTTATAGAACTATCTCCTAGGACTGTATAAAAAAACTCAACTCATGTGCATAAAATGACAAGAAATTGCAAAAAAAACGCACATCCCATGGAAAAATGCTCATAGAACTATTTTTCTAACATCACAACATAATGTGAATCACCACCGGGAATTGCTATTAGCGTCATTGTATTATTTCCACTCAAATCAGTTTTCTCCGTACACACTTGTCCGATATCCGTACGGACATTGCCGTTGGGAAGGTGAGATTCTCACCTTTCCATCGCAACCGTCAACTTAATAATCTGACAAGTGCATATGGAGAAAACTTGTTTTAATTGTCGAGAAAAAACGTTGACGCTAATAGTGATACACAGTGTACTGCGTTTTTCGAATGTCATGAAGGATGCTCTCAACTAACTATATCCTACCATTCTGTTGTATAACGAGTCGGTTTTTTTCTGTTTTGTTTTCACGATTTTTAGGTTTACGAGCCAGTGAGCGAGGGATCCTACATAAAGCTTATTGATATGGTCGGTGGAGGAGGTCAGATGCAGGTGGGATTTCATAATATTACTAACCAATTAATTTTGTAAATGTTGTAAACATCTTTTGTTCAATTTATTTTGCTACACCCCTAATCGACATTAGTGTTAAAGTTTTTTTAGTCACCTAAAACATCTTTTCTTCGTGCACACTTGTCGGATTGTCAATCCGGTGGTTGCTATTAGAAGGTAAGATTCTCACCTTCCTATTGGCGGTCTCAGGTTGACAATCCGATAAGTTTGCACGAAGAAAAGCTGTATTAAGTAGCGAAAAAACTTCAATACTAATAACAATTAGCGGTGTAGCTAATCAATTTTGTAGATACACCATGAATTTTTATTAGCATCATTTACACTCTATCGGTGCCCTAAATTTTACGGCTCAAACCTAAAATAGTATCAATGACATTAAATTGTTTTTTTTTCAAACGCTAATTCTTTAAAAGATTGAGAATCAGCCACGTCATACAGAGCTGAATTAGAATTAATAGCGCAAATGTAAAATGCACGCTAATAATTTCTTTGCTCTAAAACAAAACACAGTTTTAGGGTAACCACCTCGTTTTCAATCCATCCTATTCTTTCTTGTTTGTTTGTTTCTTGTTTTCATGATCAATTGTTTCTTTGTTTTTAGTTTCATGTAACATATCTTGTTCTTTTTCAACCTTACCTTAAATTGACAGGTGAACAATATCAGTGGATATCTTCCAGGGCGAATTGTATTCTTTCTGGTATAAAATACTGTTCCTCTTTTCCAATTTTTTTGCGAAATATTGGTTCATTTTCTGGATGTTGTTATGATTGTTGTTGTTATGGTATGAAAAAGGAAACAAAAAATTGAAAAGAAAATCAGTTTAATGCTTATTTCTCTTTGATACAGGAAATGAAAACCCTGAGAAAACCCTAAATTGTTTCGAGTGTTTCGTAGGTAAATTCACATATAACTCCTCGTCCTATCCTACTCACCCGTCACGGAGAGAGTATGGACAATGTTCGCGGACGCATTGGAGGAGATCCAGCTCTCAGGTTTTCACCCCCCCCCCCGCCCCCCCCCCCCCCCCCCCCCCCCCCCCCCCCCCCCCCCCCCCCCCCCCCCCCCCCTCCCTCCCTCCCTCCCTCCCTCCCTCTCGACTATTAGTGTGGACCTTCTCAAGCGAGGTGGAGGGTTTGAAAAATTTCCAATTGAATTCGCCGTAGACTTTGAGCCTCAGGAAGGACCCCTTTTATTCCTTTAAACCCTTGAGATGGTGGGGGTCTTCACTTGTTTCCAATCCAGACCACCAGCGTAAATCATGAATGTAGTAAAGAAAATTAATAGTCTCAATTGGATACAATGTCAGGATTTTAAATTAGGTAGTGGATGATATGGATGATTTATGACTATTTGTGGTATTCGTATAATCATCACTACATGACCAAGAAAAACCAGCGACGGGTTGTGTTAATAACCATAATAGCCATTTACGGTGTACTGGTTGTCTCTCTGTACTAATTTCAGTAATAGGCTTACTGCCAAGCAAATGAAGTTTATATATATATACATATATATATATACATATATATATATATATATATATATATATATATATATATATATATATATATATATATATATATATATATATATATATATATATATATATATATATATATATATATATATATATATATATATATATTTGTGTGTGTGTATGTATATATTTGTGTGTGTATCGTTTTTTTTTTTTCTTTTTTTTTTTTCTTTTTTCAATATTAAGGTTTTACAATATTACGCTATTTTAATGTTGCATAAATGTTACAATATTTTTGTTACAGTATTAAGGTATGAAGGTATTATGGGATTATTTCATGATTGTTTGCCTCACAAGTTATGGTGTGGATGGGGCAGTGATACAGGAGAATTGTATGCCTTGAAACTTGCTGATTTTGTGATCAAAAGGCTCGGAAACGAACCCACAGCCTCGGTAAGAAACTTATATTCATTTAATTGCTTCTTATTTTCTTGTCGTCTTGTCTATCTTGCCTTGTTTTCTTTGGAACCACAAATACATGTTGATATAGGCAAAAAAAAAATAGTTGATTCCGCTTATTTGTCAATGCAGGCAAATCTCTTCAACTTTCTTAAAAAAAAAAAAAAAAAGGAAAAAAAATTCATGGGTTTCTGCCCAAACGTTAAAAAATGTCACTGGTTGTAACTAAAGACTGTAGACAGTCGGGAACCAACTTGCATTATTTGCGACGGACCACTCTATTTGAACTCGCTCGGAAGCTCTTAGAGGGGACACGTTTGCCTTGAAATATTCAAATTTTCTGCAGTTTTCTTATAAAATGTAAAGAGGTTTTGTTATTTGGGCTTATGACAGGTTTGGACGAGCACATTGCAAAGAACCATCTTGACCGCCCGTCATATCCATGGATTTCCTAAGGCATGTCTAAAGAAGTTAAAAGAACCCCATGTTTTTTGCTTTTGTTGGGTCGAAATACCCAAGGCTTCTTTGCTTTTGTCTATACCAAACAACTCAACGATTTTTTGGTTTTCTGGAACCTAAGTTTATTTGCTTTTGTGGAGCCGGATAAACCCAAGGTTTTTTTGCTTTTGTGAAGGCGAAGGAGCCCAAGTTTTTTTGCTTTATTGAGTCGAAGGAACCCAAGGTTTTCTGGTTTTCTGGTTTTTCTGGTTTTTTTGGTTTTTTTGGTTTGCGAGTCAAAGGTTTGTTGTTATGTCGACTTTTTACCAAGGCTGTAGGCTCTAGTCGTCCACACATTAGAACGAGTTCAAAGGGAATGTTAAACCTCTGTTTTCAATATGTATACTTTTTGTGCGAAATTATTCCACATTAAAATCAATGCACTTTCCACGTCCCCCTCCTTCCCTTCTCTCTCTCACAATGTAGATGCATTTTATTATAACTCACATTGTCTCGCTGAACAAATTCACATTGTCTCATAGCACTTCATTGTATCGTCGTAATTTTTTGTTATTTTTCAATAGGTTGGGCGATTCAAATCACCTCGTTCACCTTATTAAATGGACTCGGTTTTTAAAATATTTTCATTTCTTTTGTAAGTTTTCCCACACTAATAAGGGTGGACCACACTAATAGTGGTGAGTGGTGTCCAGTTGCAATGGATTGGGCAATTCAAATCACCTAGTCCAAAAAACCCTGTTAAGTGGACTCGTTTAATATTTTCATTTCTTTTTTTAAGTTTTTCCCATAGAACGGTCCACACTAATAGTGGTGAGAGTGGTGTCCAGGTGCAATGGAGGGCGCTGGATGAAATCAATGCGGGAGTTTGTGACGGGATGACATATGCGGAAATCAAGGAAAAAATGCCCGAGGAATACTTGTGAGACCGACATCCACTCTCTAAATTTAAAGTTTAAAAACGTCCTTCATATCATAATTTTAGTGTGCGAGAACTATTGGAAGCGTGATTTATCGATCACCCATATAGTACGCATACAATACTTGAAGTGCCCGTATAGTATGTGTACTATACGGTGAACAGTATTTAGCATTTACAGTTGTTTTTGCACATTAAACCTATGCTTTAAATCAAATTATAAATGCACTGTTTGTGTAGAATTAAATGCACCTATAGTATATTGTATTATGAATACGCCCTAAATTGCAACTAAACAGCAGTATAAATCTACCCTTTTAGTGGCAATATAGAGACCTGTTTGGGTTTATCTCAAATACCTTAAATGGTCAAATGTTTTAGGAATAACTCAATCTATTTGAGGTTAAGGAGCGGGAATGGTGGGTGATTTTTTATGTCGCACAAACATTTTTTTTTTGTCTTTAGATAACAAGGATGGGTTTCGGTCGTATTCTAAGTAAAAGTGTTTTTATTTTTAACAGAAAATATGGCAGGGGCGTTTATGATAGGAATGTACTCCGTGAATCGTTATTAGAGTAAAAAACTTTTTAATGTGGGGTCGATATTAGTTTTTAAAAAACCTAGTTCCAAATCATTTCTAAATGGCGTGGCTGATTCTGATTCTGTACCGTTTGAAGAATTAGTACTAAGAAGAAACCATGATACTATTTTAAGCTTGTGGGGTTAAGTTCGAGGGGTAAGATTTAGGGGCACTTATATAGTCTCGGTACACGGTGTAGGTTCCTTATTGGTATGGTTTTAGTCGGATGAAGCCAGGAAGATATGTTTCTTTAATTCTTTCATTTTTCCTTTTCTTTATCAATGAAATACAACATCGATTTTCGTATTTTTTTTCTCTTTGCTTCTTTTTTTCCTTTATTGATGAACTAACATAAATGTTTTCTCTCTCTCTGTGTGTGTTTCTCTCCCTCCCTCTTGGGCATTCTCCTTCCCTCCCTCGCCTCTCTCTCCCTCCCTCCCGTGCTCCCTCCCTCCCCTCTCTCTCCCTCCCTGTGGATGAACTGAACAGGGCTCGCAAAATGGACAAATTGCGATATCGTTACCCTCGTGGAGAATCCTACCTTGATGTCATTCAACGGTAAGTTAAACTAACATTAAGCAACATAAAAAAAGATAACATAAATTAACATTTGAAAGGGTTAATAACATTAATTCGGTGCTTTTTTTCATTGGCCTCTGACCACAAAGTAGCGTTGATAATACTAATTATCATTATCTTTGCACTAATTGTTTAAGTGGTTCATAATTGTCCACGTCATTTGCAGCTAAGTTAGAAATATTAAAAATAAAGCAGTCCTCACACCAATACTTCTTTACCCTAATAACGATTACCTTTGCCAAATTTGCCGCCAAATTCGATGTTGATGCATATTTTCCAAAAAGTTAGAGAATGTTTTTTTTTTTTTTTAAACATGTATTTTCTGCAAGATGGATTTTAAATTTTATTTCAGTCTGTCTGGCTTTTCTCTTTTGACATGTTGAGAAGGTTAAAGAGATCGCTGGAATGAGTAAATTATAGTTTCTTTGGTCAACTAAAAGATAAAAGAAAAGAGAAGTGACTTCATTTATTGCTCATTGATGGGCATTCAATGTGGAATTTTCCTAAGCTTGACTGAAACTGTTAATCGATCTCAGTGCGAGAAATGGATTTACATTCCTTGAATCACTTGGAAACTTCTCCCTATCTCTCTGAAGGCTTTTCTGTGAAAATTTGTTTTTAAGTTCTTCATTTATTATTTCGTTTCTTAAATAAATTACTGGGTGTTTTTTATTGGTCTTCTGAATTGAACAGACTGGAGCCTGTCATCATTGAGTTAGAACGACAACGATCACCTGTAGTAGTTGTGGCACATCAGGTAGGTCCTCTCCCTCTCCCTCTCCTTCTCCCTCTCCCACTTCCTCTCCCTCTCCCATTCCCTTTTCCTATCCCTCTCCCTCTCCCCCTCCCTCTCCCTCTCCCTCTCCCTCCTCCTCCCCCTCCTCCCCCTCTCCCTCCCCTTCCCTTCCCCCTCACCCTCTCCCTCTTCCTCTCCCTCGCCCTCTCTCTCGCCCTTGCCCTTGCCCCCGCCTCTGCCTCTCCCTCTCCCTCTCCCTCTCCCTCCTCCTTCCCCTCCTCCCCCTCTCCCTCCCCTTCCCTTCCCCCTCGCCCTCTCCCTCTCCTTCTCCCTCGCCCTCGCTCTCGCCCTTGCCCTTGCCCCCGCCTCTCCCTCTCCCTCTCCCGCCCCCGTCCCCTCCCTCTCCCCCTCCCCCTCTTCCTCTCCCCCTGAAAACGCTTTGAGTTCAATGTGGACCTTCGCCTAATTATAAAATTAAATATGAAATTTTGTCGATTTTTATCACGATTTTGTCGAAAAGCTTGGCGTCATTATCCACACTATAAGAAGTTTAACAACTACACCACCCATCGTTAGTAGAGTTAAATATTTTCCGGGCAGTCAAAAAGGTTTTGAGCTTTGTAATTTACCGTCGGATTTTTTTCCCGAGGCAAGCAATCCAAAGGTAACCGTCTCTCTCTTTGTTTCGATAGTGATGTCACAATTAAAATTGGAAACGTGTGTGATGAAAAAAAGTTTTTCGGCTGCCGAAAAATGTTTAACGCTTATAACAAAGGCGATTGGCACTGTACTAGTGATGGTCATTTCTACAGAGTCGGACCGTTATTGGGTCGATTTGTTTTTTCTTGTAAGTTGATAACAATAACAAGAATTGTCTCATGAAGTATTGGCACTCATTTCTTTTTTTCATTGTTTCCTTTGGGTTGTAGGCAATTTGTCGAGCATTGTATGCCTACTTTATGGATAAGCCTTTACGGGAAATTCCCCATATGGAGGTGAGATTTCCATTTTCGGTAAAGCTTTAAAGCTAAAAAAAAGATTGTATGACGAGTTACGAAGAAGAGAATGAAGTGTTTGATACAAATTCTCGTAACTTACATTCATAACATTTGTTATTATTCCCTCCTTATGATTGGTTTATAATAGGTTCCTTTACATACGGCTATCGAGCTTACAACGGGAGTGGGAGTGAGTGAGAAACGGTTTAAACTTATGGATGCCCCGACACATTAATTGGTTTGGTGGGTAAAAGGTAAAATTTGTGAAATGTATACTTAAGAAAAGTATGATTGTGAAAAGATTTAACGTAAAAGTATGAAAAGATTTGATGAGGTTGGCGATGGGAAGGATTGTCGTACTTCAAGGTTTGTAGTTGAGTCCAACAGTTAAGAAAGAGGGAGAGAGAGGGAGAGAGAGGGAAAGAGAGAGGAGAGAGGGAGAGGGGGAGAGGAGAGAGGGAGAGAGAGGGGGAAAGAGAGAGAGAGAGAGGGGGGGGAGAGAGAGGGAGAGAGAAAGAGGGGGGGAGGGAGAGATGGAGAAGGGGGGGCGAGAGAGAGAGAGGAAGAGAGAGAGGGAGGGGTTCTATTTTTCGAACAAAAATGGTTATTCTTTTTTTTTTTTGGCTTTTGACCCTTTTAGAAAAAATGAGGTTCCGCCGGTACAAAGGTGGCGCATGGTTATTATTCATATTTCCCCAAAGATTGTTGTCGCCAACGTAGGTTTGTAGTTTCAAATTGTACTTTCGAGTTGTACTTTCAATGTATGTTTTGTACTTCCAAGGAAAAAATTGTACTTTCAAGACATGTTTTGTACTTTCCAGATATATGTTGTACTTCCTGGATATTTTTTGTACTGTCAAGATATGATTTGTACCTTCATGATATGTTTTGTACTTCGAGATATGTTTTGTACTTTCAAAATATGTAATTTCAACATATGTACTTTCAAGTTATGTACTTTAAAAATATGTACCTTTTCTGTTCAGTCCGGCCACGGTTTGGTCTGAATCAAATCGAAGGGTTTAAGACCCGGTTTGGAAATTCTGAATATAACCAAACCGTTGGTTTTGGCTTGACGCTCAGTTCAAACTGTTAATCCGTTAATAGTCTCGGAGAATCTAAAAAATACTTCAAAAATGCCTAAAAACTCTCGAAAGTCATTTCTTTAGATTTAGTGTGCTGTTTTGTACATTTGTATGGTAGTATGTTATTTTTTTGTATTGTTGATTTTGTATTTTTAGGTGTACATAAGTGCCGGAAGGGTCTCGGCTTGATTGAGCCAAATGAACAAAAAAAAAAAACTAATATGAAAAAATAAAAATAAAACTGAAGTGGAGAAAAAAATTATTAAAGAGAGATTAGGTGCCTTTTTTGGAATAATTGAACCAAAATTAGTTCGGGGTGGAGTGAAAATTTCACAACATGGAGAATTGCCATACAATAAACTAATTGTAAAGCATAATTACATTATATCTAATTGCAAAACATTGTTTTACAAACTCTATTTAAAACATTTAAAACACTTCATCTTTTTTTGAAGGGTACTATTTGATACAAGAAAATACCACAGGGAGAGTTGAGTCGGGGTACAATTCAGCCGAGAGATTGAGAAAGGGGAGGATAGAGTGAGAGGGAAAGAGTAAGAGAGGGAAAGAGAGAAAAAGTGGAAGGAGGTAGAGAGAGAGAGAGAGAAAAAAAGGTCGAAGAGGGGAGACGGCAAAAAAATTGTATTCGTGCCTTCATAAGTTGTACCAACAATTTTAAATAGTAAAACTCTACTTGATCCCCCACCACAAACCACCCCCAACTTAATTGTAAACTTCATTTAGACATTATTAGAGTTTGAAAAGAGGTTGACAACCCCAGTTTCTTCGACCAATACGTGTCCTCCAAGTGTTTGTATTGCCACCCATCGGAGAAACATTTCGTTATTGACGATATAGCGACAAGCGAAGGCCACGTCTAACGTACGGTCCAAAAGTAATGTATTTTGAAAGGCAAGAATTTGCCATACAAATTGGAGGAAAGTTAATCAACATTGAAGAGTACGGAATTCACCACAGGAATTCGTTTTGTACTCTATACGTAAAGTATGAATGACTAATTCGCTTCTCATCCGTACGAAGTGCAATTATGTGGTCTCCATTGACCCACAGAATGGGCAGCCTATGTAAAGCCTCTAGGATAATGTCTGCCCCTTCCTCTTTCCCAATGAATAAGTGCCACTTTGGCACACGAGTATTCTAACCACCCTCACTCGTGTAAGGACCCGACTCCCCTGAGCCGAACGCAAAAATAATCATTGAATTTGAATTTGCTCCCCTGAGCAGTAAGTTATGGCTGGTCAAAGATGACCTTTATAGTTACAAGCTTTCTCAGAGAGAGGTACCTAAATTTCACTAAGTCCTGTACTGCCTACTCACAGCTACCTACTTCTAAACCCTAGACCAATAGGAACACTGTATAGTACAAAAAGAAGGTACAGTGGCCGATGTACTTCTTGTACGGCCATTGTACGACATGGCCTTCGAGGTGACGCCTGTCAAATCGGGAGCCATATTTCCTCCTCCCATCTTCTCCGATATCCAATAATGTAGCGCCACGTGGCATCCCGTGACACTATCTCCAAAAGCCGCCAAAAGCTCATTCCGGGTGGCGGTTGCAACGACGGTCGTCCGATCAAATGTATTTACACGGTTCAGAATCACATGCGCCTCGTTGCCAATTTTGGTGTGAATTAGCCGTCGCGTCATTATTTATGTATTTATGAAACCCGATAAGTGTATCTTTTATTCAACAACTTAATGTATAAGGCAACAAGCTAATCTAGACTTCTCAAGACCCAGATTCAAATCCTATCCGGGCCAATCTAAACATTTTGATAAAGTTTCTTCTAGTAATAGTGTGCCACCTTCTGATCAAAGAGGCAGCCATGGTTTTTCTGTGAGCCTCTCTTTCTTTCTAGAGTCTAACTAATATAAAGAAGTGAACTATTAATTACCTCTTTTCAACACGAAGTAGTACACTACTTTAATTATGCGACGTACGAATAATATATATATTTTTTTGTCATTTTTCCCTCAACGTGCTCCCCCGGGTTGGGGGGACTTACGGGGTTGCTTTTCATAGATAGATAATTGAGTTGGTGTTAGAGTTGTGGTTTTGGATTTGTGTGTTGCCGGGCTTTTCATTTTGGGTTTGGGTGGCTTTTATTTGCCTTGTTGTTGTTCCCGTTGCTCTCTTTAGTTTTATTGCCCTGGTAGTTTTTATGTGTTGGCCATGCCACCCCTTTTGTACCCCCGAACTCAGATGGTTTACCATCGTGCTTTTTATTTATCCTGCCCTTGTTTTATTATTATGAAAAACGCGATGGTTAAACCGCCAAAGTACAAAACTTGATTAAAATGGAAAATTGTTCACTACCATTAAAGGCTAGAATTGGAAAACCTAAAGTACGTACGAAAACTGTAAAAGCTAACTAACAGTAAGAGTAAAAACAACGAAAACCCTAAAAACAAAAACAAACACTAAACCTAAACTACAAGAGCACTTAAAATTACACTATACAAAAGCTTTAATTCAAATAAAGGGTCGTCGGCCCAAAGCATGAACCAAGTCTACACTAAAGGTCTAAGGAACAAATATCATCAATGTGCACCGGGTTGCGGGGAGGTAAATCTTGCAGGCCACGACCATCGTTCACCACCGTGCTTTGTCGGATAAGATCCGATGCTTCACATCGTTGAAGGGCAACACAGATCCGTTGGCAGTAAAAGGCTAACATGAGAGTAGAGGGAGGGCTGCCAAGTCCTCGGGGCTCGAACGACCGTCAAGCACAATCACGGATGAAGTTGTCTAGCAACAAGTCCAAGGTCCCAAATATCTCCAAAGCAAACGGTATGAAGTTGTCGGCTGTCCCGATGAGCGTAACCGATGAGCGTAATCGCGTTTTTTAGAGGCTGGTGCATCCAAACCTACAACCAGTATGTAATGCCGCACACGTTGAAACATGGGATCCCGTCGGGTCGGTCAGGACTACATCCCCTAGTGTTCTCTCTGCACCTTGCAAAAACACGAGGTCCACGCGAGGGCCGCGCACTCCTCGAGATTGAGAACGTGGGGGGAGGATACGCGATACCCCACATTTCACTCTGTACCAGACTTCACTACCCACCGATGTGTACCCGACTTCACTACCCACCAATGCAATTGCATCTCGAACAGTGTCATGTGCCGCTGTACGTTCCCCACCAATGTTGTTCCCCACCAATGTGAAAAACAGAGCAAATGGACGCCCTGCTCATCTATAAATTGGCCACAAACGCAACGAGGTTTACCCAAAAGGGAGGGGTGTGGCAAGCCAAAACGTAAACGGATTCCACAAGAAAATAGTTGAGAATATAAATGGAGTGAGGCAAAAATTGGAGTAGCGACGAGCCAAGTCGTAGCACCTGATCTTGAACAAGAACGCAGTCGAGCCCGTGCGTCAACCGTAGATAGCGCCTCAAGTAGGTTATTGAAGTCAACGGCGGCTACCTTATCGGTGATATGTTGTTGCACCCAGGAATGACTGTTGGTGAGGAGGGAAGAGAATGGAGAAACGACATCTTGGGCCTCAGCTGGCAAAAGCAAACGAGTAAACCATAACGATAACTGAAATGAGTATGATCCTTCGTCAACGGTATAGATCCCATGGGCCAAGATAGGATTATCGTCCACCACAAACCTCAAACTAATGATGGATGCCACCAGAGCCCAACTACCCAAGTAAGTGGCCCGTGCTATGGTCGCTATAATACATAGACCAAGACCCCCGAAAGAGACAAGTAAAGCAGATTGGCGACAAGCGAGGAGCCAATCTGGACGATCAAAGATACCATGCCCGTCGAGTGGATGCAAAATCGCAAAGAGACGATTATCAAAATCCGAAAGTGAGGAGAGGAAAGAAAAACTTGTGGGTAGAGTGCAGGCTAAGTACAAGGGACGTTGCGCAAAACAACGAGTTAAAATAGCAAAATCCACTTGGGAATCAAGCATTTTCGGAAGGTCCTCACAGCGGGAAAGGTCGTCCAATAAAGCATCCTTAACAAATTGGTGAACAAATTCAGGGGCGCCAATTGGAGAACCTAAACCACGTAAACCCTTTTGAGGCGTAGAAACACGTAAGCATATAGGAAGAGGGAAACTTGGTGGCCGACCAATAGGTGACCATGATTATTAGGTACACAGATGTAGAAAAGGGATTGGGTATCACAGGTTGGGGAGAAGAAATGTGGTTGGGGGGAGTGTTGGAGTTAGAAGGTTGGGAAGGGGGGGGGGGGGGGGGGGGGGGGGGGGGGGGGGGCGTTGAGGAACAGTAGGGTGAGACACCCTGGAGAAATTCACCCCGGAAAAATTTAGTCGCAAACGGGTGGGAGATGACGAGGAAGGTGATCGCGATGCCCGCCGTTTTTGAGGAGCCATAGGGAGAGGTGACAAGAACTAGAAACTCCCCAATAAAAGTGGAAATCCGTAACCCAACACCCGTGTGTGTTTCCGTGGTGGTTTTTTCTTTTCTTTTTTTGCTTTGTTTTTTTTTTCCTTTTGTATTTTGGTTTGTCTTTGTCCTAAAGTTTTTGTGTTTGTTTGGTTCTCTTGTTGTGTCCACCACCTGGGTGACCGTGACCCGTGAAGCTGCTTTGGTGTGGTACTCTCACTGGATGCCAGCGCAGCGGTAGGGTGGAAGATTGGAAAGTGCCACGAGGGTGTTTTTGTCCTCCACCAAGATGTCCACACTCCACGAGGAAGGGCCGAAGGGCAAAGGAGACACGTGACAGATAGATTTTAGATAGATAGGAGGATAGATAGACACGAGACAGCTGGCAGGAAGAAGGAATTTTCAAGAAAAAGGAAGTGGCCGCAAAAGAAAAAGAAAAAGTGAAAAAAAAATTGATGACGGTGGAGTGGTCGATGGGAAGGCCAATGACAAATCGAAAAGGAAAAGGACACAAAATGGAGAAGGAGAAAGAACGCGAGCGATTGAAAAAAAAAAAAAAGGAATATGAGGCGTTCAGATGGATGGAAAACCCTATCTGTTGAGTTGGGGGACGGAAAAGTAGGTGCGAAAAAACCAAAAAGTAAAAGTAGAAAGGCGACCGAATTTTACAGGCCGGATCACGTGAAAAAGATAAAACGGAGAGAGCTGATTTGGGTAGTAATAGTCTTGGAAAATCCTTTCTTTTGATTTTATGCACGCTAAAATTGGTGGCAGATAAGTTAAAAGATTGCCAAAAAACGATATCAGGCAGCCCATGGCCGAAGGTTCGAGAAGGTGAAGAACGCACGATTTTTAGAGTAGTCAAAAAATAATAATAATAAAATAAAATTGTTCAGGTTACATCGACGGCTTTAAGTGGGAACGCTTTGACGATGATAGGTAACCGATTGTACGGCTTTTGGCGCGCGAACGCTACACCGTGTATCACTATAGGTGTGAATGTTTTTTCCTTTTAAGACATTTTTTCTGCGTACACACTTGTCCCATTTTCAATTGGAGGCCGCCAATCGGAAGGTGAGAATCTTACCTTTCAATCGCCATTTAATTCAACCGTCGGATCCACAGTCTGACACGTATGTAAGGAGAAAAGTTTTTAAGTGGCAAAAAAAACATTCACACTAATAGCGGTACACGTTGAACTGTACTTATATGTTCTCATGTGACGCGCGTGATGATATTTTCTTGGGATGCTATGTCGACTGATTAAATTTTTAAATGGGAACGCTAAGTGCGAACGACTGGTATCTTGTTTGTAGGTTTTTTCTTCTTTTTTTTGTCCATCTGACCGGATCAGCGACGACAATCCGAACAATAAATTTTACGCTCTTTTCACGATAATTCTCTGTCCTTCACATGTACTTTCAGAAGTATTTTCATTGCCCGGGCAAAGGCATCCTCAAAAGTTTCATCTGCCCGCCAGGTAGCCTCTCCTCAAAATGTCGGTAGAGTCACTTCAAAAAAAAAAAACACTACACTAATTCAGTGTTAATTAAACAACGCCTGGAAAAATGTTTTGCCGCGTTGTACAAATTTCATTAAAAAATATAAATTCAAATTTTTTATGTCGGTGGGATTCGAAGGTCACAGTCTCAATTTTCACCTGGTCGACTTCGCCCTCTCTTCTCTTCCCTCTCTCCTATCTCCCCTTAACTCTCTCCTTCCTTTCTATTCTCCCTCCTCTCCTCCTCTCTCCTCTCCTCTCTCCACTCTCCCCTCTCCCCTCTCCCCTCTCTATCCTATGTAGTCTCCATAGAATTCTTCCTTTTGTGTGCAACTGTGAAGCCCTAGGGTTTAATTGCAAACTATTTTTTAGGGTTTGGTCGAGCTTCCATCAAAGCCGGGCAGACAGAATGGCAAAGGAATCGACGGCTGCCGCGGGAGTGAAAAAGCTTTCTGATTCGATGTGCGCGACTCAATACAGCGCATCACTTCAATGTCACACATCTATCTCAAATAAAAACCTCTCTCCCTCCTTTCTCCCCTTCTCTCCTCCTCTCTCCTCTCTCCTTTCTCTTTGTTCCTTCTTAAAACAGTTTATCACTTCATTCCTACAACAAAAGTATGGACAGCAAATGCATAGCATTTTTCTCCGGATTTTACTCACAAAAGCAGTAAAACAGGCGTAGTGCGCTATTTTTCTTAACGCACTACGCCGATTTTACTCCCTTAATCTGTAGAATAATATCGTTCTTTTGTTCTATGTTTCGTGCGTACTGTATTTGGTTTCAATTGTTAAGTGTCAGTAATTTGCATAATGCATTATTAACAAATTGTTTTTTGTAACAATTATTTGATGATATGAACAAAGCTACCACTATTATATAAACATGATATTTTATAGCATTGGTCAATTCACCTTGCAAAAGTTGCAGGACAAAATATGCTGGTAGCTTAGGGCAGCACAAGGTTGTGTGTCTAACAATTTACAGAAACAACGGAAGGTTTATGCAAGGCTGATCCTTTTAGGGTGATTGACCTTACAGGCTTGGACGATTCTGACTACGATAAGAGCAAATGTCAGGACCAGTTTGCAGCCTACAAGGACTGCAGGAAGCAGGAAGTAAGTCCATGATCACCTTCATAGTAGTTAGGTGCAAATCGTATTATAGTTGTGGTGTTGATAGCCAAAATGCAGAACCTCCAGGTTTTTTTTAAATTGTTGCCAGTTTCATGAGTCAGTTTTTTGTCATATTTATGTAACTGACTCCTTCATGTCTGTTTGTTTCTAGTATGAAAAAATCTGTTGACATAGCCACTCCCCCGTTCTTTTGTATATAATTTTTTTTTGCGGTGTATATCTGTTTCCTTGTTTCCTAACTGAATTTAACTATCCAAATATCAGTTTAACTACCCAAATAATTGAAAAGCACCTTTTTCTTTATCTGATCGTATCTGTCCATACTGTTTTTTTTAGTTGTTATGTTTTGCTTAATCGATTATTAATTTAAAAGGCAAAGGCTTGATTTTTGTTGATTTCTGACTCGATGACCTGCAATTTTTCATGAAAAGTTAACTGAAACAGTCGTGAGACGATTGTTGTTGCAGAGGCTACTGAGACTGGAAGCCAATAAAAAGAAGTCGTTGTTTTAATAGTTTATTTTTACGATAAACAACAAGCTTTTTCTTGAGCAAATTGGGACAATTGGAGGGCTTGTGGACAGAGCGAGTAATGGTTTCTTGAAAAGAAAAGGAAAAAACCCAAACAAAGGAGAAACATATAGGAGAAACTGGAGAGAGGAGGAACAAACAGAGGCGGAACATGCTTTACTAGAAAGGTTGAAGTCTGGTGTGGCAAATCTCATCAGGTATAGGTGTATCTTAAATGCAGAGTTATTTGATCAGTCAGCTTTTTGCTGTTCATACAAAAACCGTTTTTTCCGTTTTCTTCACCAATAGGAAACTGAGAAGTGTTTTCTATGTAGTTGTATGATCTGGCTCCGACCAGCAATGTCAACCATGTCAACCATGTATCAGTAAAGACAAATCCTTAAATCAGGAACACTCTTTTTGTTGCTCGTGGACCAAATGCAAAAAAGGTTTTTTGGTTCGTGCTTTTGACGAGTCATGGTAGAACATTCAAGTTATTCTTCTAGAGTTATAGCCCATTTTGCGATCTACACGAGGGAGTTTCGAGGGAGTTTTGAGAAATGTCTATTAAGAAATTCAAGGAGACTTTCACTACAGCTTTCCGGTTGTTGTCTTGCGTTCCTCTCCGTGACATGACATGAGAATCGTTGGACCAATGGGAATATCCTCGATTGTGGAGATATCATTAGAGAGGCTGTACAGTGCGATTCCCTAAAGCTTTTGTTAGAGTTGGGATTGCTTAAATAAAACTGTAGTGCCTCAATTGTGACCTCGAGGGCAATGTGATGTTGGGGCAATGTGTCATTGGCACAAATTATTCGTCATTATGTGTACAAATTATTACTAGTTCCTTTATCAAATGTTGTCCATTAGTGGACTAAGGTTAGCAAAGGGTGGTGCGAACATTGTTCAAAAAATCATTTGTTGACTTTTCACTGTTTTTGTGCGATAGGTTCCAGTGGTGCTTCCACTTTTGTAAGGTGTGAACCGTTTATATGTTTAAGCATATACTGTATACCGTATACGTATACGTATACCGTATGCGTACTGTATACGTATACCGTTTATACTATTTACCGTTTATATGTACATATATACTTTAGTGTGAATCGCTATGAAGAGCTTTGTGAAGAAAGCTTGATGGTAAACCAACCTGAGTACCCGAGAACAAAGGAAACCAATGGCTTAGAAGAAACTGAAAACCGAGAACATAGGGAAACAAACGAAAAAAAATGTCTCGAAAGGACCCACCCCTTTTGTACCCCCAGACTCAGATGGTTAACTATCGTGCTTTTTAATTTATCCTGCATCTATTAATGTTTATTAAGCGGCACACATACCACACCTAATTAACTTTTGGGGGCCACTTTTGATTGAAAATTCTTTCAACGAGTAACAAGATTTGTTGTCACTGGATGTCACAAATAGTAGCTATGTATACCATTTGAAATCAAGTGTTATGACACTTTTCTTATGGAATGTGTTAAGATTTCCAATCTATGCAAACATCTTTCGAACGAATACAACGACTATGCATTAAGCTATCAAATACCTTCCACATCCTTTGTACTACAAATGTTACATTAACACCAAAGAAGTCTCCATGCTAACTGTTTATTATCCAGTTTGATTTCCAGTTGTCAAAGTTCCAATCAATATATGTTAAGTATAAGTGAGACTATGTTAAAGAGATGATGGAAGAGGTAACTTAAGAAGCTTTCTTCTACTGTTTTAGCGACTAAGCTCAATAACTGTAAGCAGAGAAAAAAAGTTAGTACAGTTTTATGTTCTCTAACCATCTATACCATTTTATGCCCCCGTCAATAGGAATGTCAAGTTGTTAATCTTCAAAAGTCCAAAAAATAGATAGTTACTCATCTTCTCTTTTTGATTTTGTCGGGGCAATAATAATTCTATCATCGTTGTTGTCCTTAAAAACTTACACTCGCTACATCTCAAAAAAGAAGAAAGACCTCGATGATTGGACTTCCCAGGCCTTACAGGATAACCACAAAAGCAAAAAAAAAAGAAACAAAAAAAGAAGAAAAAATAAAAGAAGAAGAAAAAAAAGGGCCTTCTTGCGGGCCCTTTACTACAACCTCTAAACATCCATATTAAGTTATGCTTTCCATACCTGACGAACCTTGGACTAAAACATCACTTCCTAAGACTTTCCAAACCTTGTAAGAAATACTTTTGGTAAGAAACAGCTGCCTATTCACATGTTTACGCACTACATAAAAAAAACAACCACGTCTGTCTCTAACTATGAGATAGGAACAGCATTCCTCGTCAATATGTCCTCTACCAATTCCTGCGAGAGTAACTTCGTCTTCTGCAATCCTCAAAACAAAATCCTCCCGTTAAAATCAATTCCTAGACTCTTAATCACACTAATTCTAAACAAGACAGCCAGGTAACCGCCTGGTACTCATTCTGAAAAATACGACTTGGTACTCATTCTGGAGATGACAGGCCAGTAGTACTCATTCACAATAATTTTAAGATGGTGTGATAGACTGCAGCAAGACATCTTTCTTTCCCTCAATTTTAACTGACGAAGGAGATCTCCTCCTCTCATTTGAACTGCTGCTACATGTGAACAGTGTACAGTTATAATGCACGTATACAGAATGAGAAAAGACCTGGAGCGGACGTGGACCAATAGGAATACTTAGAGACTGATTGTTATCTTATTTCTAAACCTGACTTCTAAGGGACATGTTTTTGCTGCAAATTGTTGCGAGTTACGCCAATTCGTGTGTTAATTTGTAACTTTGTACGTTAAGCTGGCGTAAACGTTACTACAAGTGTCAATGTCGTACTACAGCACAGTATCAGTGTATATATCTAGTGCTCAAATGTACAGTGAATCGGCTCATTAATTTTGGTGTACACCCTTGTCCTGGAAGGATGGAAAAAATGGCTTGGAAACTAATGGACGACTAACAACCATTTCAACTCGTAAACAGAAAAAATACTACTTGAAGAGCAAAATGACAAACTAAATTGGTTGGCCGAAGTTACTCATTTCCGATTCAAAATACAAATTCTTTTGGTACTTCAACAAGTCATAGCTCCTTCAAATACCGTTTAAAATAACAACTAAAAATGCATAACAATCCTGTCAACACTATTATCTGGTAACCGAACTGAATTACAAACATCTCTTTATACTGGATGAGCAACAGTGAAACAATAATTTTTGTGGCTTCCAGAGCAATTACACAATAGGCAACTTTTAGCGTTACTGGCCAGTAATTGGAGTAATCGTACAAAAAAGTGTACCAATTGTATATTTATCTATATAATTACTGCGATTACTAGCCATCAACGCCGGTATTCGCATGTGTAATTACCCCGTTAATAGTTAAGACATAATAGTGTCCTGACCTAAAAAAGGCGCATAGCTTCGTGTCTCAGTAGTTAAAAAGAGTGCTCTCACCTGAAAATGGCGCATGTGCAGGATGGGTTCGCAGCCAATGTCTGCCACAGGTCTTCCAGCCACCTCTCCTTCTGCAAAAGTTCGCGCCTCGTATCCGGCCAATAACGATTCGCCAGGTGTCCCCACCAACGAGCAAACGTGAAGCAAGGCATCAAGGCTGTTCATCTGCCAAGTAAAAGCATTTATGGGCATAGGTTTAATGTTTCCATACATTTCGACTAAACATGAAAACAATTGAGCTATCCATTTATGACGTTTCCGTACCTTAGTAGATCTTTTAAAATGTGGAGATGTGATAAATCACTTCACATTTGCCATAAATTGGGTCCCTATCATATTGAGCAGATCAAACAAGCACATTTCTGACTCTCAGAGGTTTTTGTTACAAAAGCACAGTAACATAGCCGATGCAACAACAAGGTATAAATTACAGGAAACTTAATTACAAGACATTGGTTACAAAACACTGGTTACCGCATTTGCACCCAAAAACAGTTGCTGTTCAAGAGTCTCACTCTGAATCCTGAATTGCTCTCATACTGATAATGCAGTAGGAAAGAAGGCAATAACACTTCACCTTCATGTATGGGCAAGAAGCACAACCGCCTGAAGCAGAACAGCCTTCTCCACTGCTTACTCCGGGGACGATGGAAAGCTTTTTGAGATCTTCTGGGAGTTCCTTCTTATTTCCTAATGAGCTGTTATTTTCGGTGGTCGAAATTGCTGAACTACTGACCGGAAAAACAATTTCTACTTCCAAATTTGCAGTAAGCCCCTTTGCATGTGCATCTGCAAGCTGTCCTTTCACCTGCTGTACAATAGCCGTTATCATACCAGCCTCGGTACCAAGTACAAACTGTAACCGATCATCAAAACCGCGTTGTATTGCCTCCTGTGTCCGTTCAGAGATGAAGTCTAAAATATTTTGTGTTGAACCCACTACCCCCATTCCTCGACTGCGAGCCTCCATGGCTAATGCAAACATCTCTCCTGGAACCTCAAAATGTGCTGTTTGATATGCATCTCCATAACAACTTCTTACACGGTCCACAACCTCCTGATTGAACAAGTCATGCACGATACAGGCTCCATCCTGCATTACAAAGGAGGAAACTTTTAATGAGATTGAAAAGAAATACGTTTCCTGTGATTGATGAACCGTCAATTTCAGGGTAGCTCGCTGTAACACTGTTGATACCAAAATCCGTCCGTGGATAAAAACTAATTACTAGTTCCTATACCAGCTTAAACATCGACCTGAAACAATATTTTGCCAGCGTACACGTCCATCCAAACTTCTCAATGCGCCACCCCATCAAGTTTCCTGTCCCACCACTTCCAACTCAGGCTTCCTTTCATTTTCTATTGACCTTCCCCATATGACCTGCTCGGCTCTTAAAACTCCAACAGAATCATCGCTATTTTCCCTTGAGTTTCAAGAGATATGCTAGGTTTTTGCTCTAATATTTACTTCATACAACTTCCATCAATGCTTGTAGTACATTGCCCAACAATAATAACAGCAATTCAATCTCAACTTTTTTTGGCCGAAAATCATAAAACAGTGTTAACAAAAATAAGGGAGTGGAGTTAAAACAGCCGCGTTGCTCTGCCCTAAATTAGTATTATTTTCACCAATTTCGCTTTAGTAATAGTAATTCCTTTACACTAAAAGCGATGAAAAGTGTACCACTCCTTGATCTTTCGACACCTGCTCTGTTTTCTTGCCTATCGAAAAACATATGATGCAACTTGCCCTGTTTCAAGCCTTCAAACAAACCTTGCTTAACATCCAAGTTTAAGCTCACTACTGTTCCGCTTAGCCTCCACCTCAAAAACCTAAAACATTATCCACCGTGTCCATTATCCACCATAACCAACTCTCCATAGTACTAGAAATTATCCTTCGCTGCCATTTAACTTCAGCCTTCTCTCATTATCTCAAAGACCAAATTTATATCTCCCCCACTGCTGAGAACTTGGCAGCTTTACTCCTCAAAATTGCACAAAATTCTGCATTTAGCAATTAGGCCTGACAAGACTCTATTTTGGTTCAATCAGATATTACATTTTGCACCATCTTCCGGTGCAGAACCGAAGATCAGCTTCTAAAACCAATTTGAATTAACAAACCTTTACTCTTCTAAAGCAAACCGGGGACATCTTATGATGAGATCATTTGTGGAGGATATGCTCAAGAAGACCTGGTCGTTGCACACCTTAATGTGATTTTAGTGCAAATCTGGTTTGGGGTCTAGATAATTGTCGTGACACACTACCCCGCCCATCGCTATTAGAGTTAACAATACTAGTTCGGTTGCGACTTTTTTTGGCCAAAAATCAAAAACTAGTGTTAATAACACTATTTAAGAGGTGGCCTACAATCCGCCAAAAAAACTAAATTAGTATTATACTTTTTAATTTCGCATTTACACTGATAAATTCCATTACTTCAATAACGACAGGCAGTGTACAAGTGGTGTTAAACTACAAGAGGAGTTATCAAGTTTTACTCACCGCCCATCGCTTTTAATGTTAGTGAACTAACTTGATAAAATTGGTGTTAATGAAATTAACTACACCAAATTATGTTTAGCAGCGTGGCTCATCATGGGCCACTTAAAAGAGTTACTAACACAAATTTATAATTTTGGGGCAAAAAGAAAACACTTACACTTCACTTGAATTAGAGTGATGGACTCTAATAGCGATGAGCTGTATACACCCTTTGTGCCCTCTGACCATAAAATTGCATTATAACACCCAATTGTTTTCTCTCAACGCTAATTCTTTAAAAGGTTAGAAGAAGCCATGTCATTTGGAACTGAATTAAAATTATTATCAACACTAACAGAAACCCCATGCAAATAATTTATCGACTCCAACAGCAGTGTCACGCTGTACAGCACCTGGTAATATCGCAGTCTGGGTAACAGTTCCCTAATGGAAGTACGGTTATGAGCTTTGTGAACTGCCGAAATATCCTCGTCCGATAATTCTGCCACCTGGCGAAGCATCTCTGCGAGGTTACCTCCCATGTATGTATCCGGACCGTACCAGACTGTCAGGTCAGGCACCTGGGAAAAGGCCTATTTCATCCACCATATAAAGAACAAAAACGTATAATTAGGAAGCAAGTGAAAAAAAAATGGACTTGTAGATATAAAGAACGATAATATATAAACTAAAAAGCACGTGAAAAATATAAAAAAATGGACACAGTTCCTCCCCTAGAGAGACTCTCTTCCCCTTTCTCCGTTGTCCCCCCTCCCTATCCCTCCCTCTCTCTGTTATCCCCACAGCCTCCCTCAGCCTGCTATCTGAATTGGGCCAACTGACATCCAGCAAATACTGCACTAACAGCAAATGTTGAAAAAAAAAAATGATAACAGGGTTGTACATGTTCTTTTGCACGTGTGTTTCTCACTTAAAGTACTATTTGCATCACTTTGAAAGAATTGCAATTAATTTGGGCCTCCTGACATCCATCAAACGACAGCAAAAATTATTAAAACTACATATAAAAATTGCAGAAATAGACGATAACGACCTTGCAACTTTTCTTTAAAGTGCCATGTATACCTCACCTGGGACACGCTGTTTGCACTACATTAGAAAAAACTGCAATTTATTCGTGTCTACTGATATCCAGCAAATAGTTTAAAAATGGCGATTGCAGAAAAAGATGAACCAGCAGCCTTGCAACTGTTCTTTAAAGTGCCATGTCGACCTCACCTGGAGCACTGTTTGCACCACATTTGAAGAAGTACAAGTGATTGTCGGAAGCATCCCATGGGCTTTTGCTTTCGTCTCCAACGATGTGTTGATATAAATGACATGGACAGATCGAGGAGTCTGTGAAGCTTCCCCCAAGTACTGAAGGTAAGTGTCACTTTGAGCCGCCTCGGCTAAAGAACATCCGATATTTTCTGAGGCCATCCGAAGGACAGGAATATGCGCAAAACCGCCTCGGTCAAGAATTGCTCGAACGTTTTCTGCCATAAAGTCAACCCCTAAAACTGCAATTTGTTGACAACCAGCGTTTGCCATTGCCAAAGCACAATCAGCCATAACAAGTGAATCGGAAATATTAATATGTGGCCACTGTTGACGAACTGCTACAAGAACTCCTTGTACCTCAGGGTCCATATAAAAGTGTGCAACAACGCCAATTTTTTTCGCTTTCAACAACGAACCAAGTTTGTCGACTGCCTTTTGATCAGGCTCTAAGTACTTGGCTTGAGCTATAGCAAAGTCTCCTTGAGCTTCAAGAGCTCCGTCAGTGGTAACAAGGAGAGAGGGAAACCTATCCATGGAGGAGGGCTGTGTCAATAGACGAGTCTTCTTTTGCATTGCCTGTAACACAGAATACAGAGAATTGCTCCGAGAAGGATGCTGGAGAGATGACCCTAAAAGTTGCTGAAGGGAACGAAAGACAGTTGAATCAAAAGAAAGGACCTCCTCTGGAGTCTTATCACTAAGTACCTTCACCAGAATAGCTCCAATTCCCTTTGATATTTCAGAATCACTGTCCACACTAAATTGCATGAGACCATTTTTGTCAGTTTCTGCTGACACCCAAACCTGTGCTGTACATCCCATAACTCGGTTTTCTCTGACACGTAAATCCTCCGACATTCTACCAAGTCTTGAAGCATATTCTAACAATAACCTCGTTTTTGACCGATAATCAGGTAAAGCTTCAAATTCTCTGGAAATTGTTTGAAGAGCCTCCACAGATGCAAGCTCTTCTTCCTGAGATAAAGTCAAATTTAAGAGCTCTCCGGATGGTGTTTTCAAGTCAGTTACAAGAGAGCCTGTAGGCTGTTCTGCCTTAATACTACAATATTGTTTCCAATCCTTCTCTTTTTTCGTTGCACTGGTTTTCTTCTTCATGTTGCAAAAATGACGCAACTGTTGAGGTTTATGGAAATTTTCCAGTGGAGATACAACCTTACATCCTCCTCTTGGAATTGCGGAGGAAATCTGCAAAGCTGCTTCAAGAGTCATCATTCTAAGAAAGAATTCAAACAAATTGGAGAAGAAATAATCTACAAAGGATTATACGTACGTCAAGAGATAAGTTACTTAGTGTACCAATTTCAGAGGATTCAATTTGAAAAATGATTTATGAAGGACGTATGTCAGGAGAGACTTTATTTAGTACACCAATTTCCAGGGGATTCTATTTTAGAAACAATCTATGAAGGACGTATTATATGAGGAGAGATGTTACGTAATTTTATAATTTCAGTGTATTCTCTTTGAAAATTTGTTTTCAAAGTTCATTATTGTAAAATGGACAAGCTGGAAAAGTAATAACCTCTGAAGGCTTGAACAGGAAAGAAGCGGACACTGGCAGCTCTGGCAGAGAAAGGAGACACATTTCACCAAAAATTTGGCTCTGCAGTGGACAGAAGTGGTAGTAGCTACCAAGTAATAACAATAAAGCGAAACGTGACGTGAGAAGTTTACAAATCACGACGTCATGTCCAAAAGAGGACAGTACGGTAAAGTACGGTGCACCGTGTGTTATCTTTTCTACGCGATAATGTTTTATTCGCCAATTATTTGAAACAGCTTTTTCCCCACGCTCTTCTCGGATTATTGATCCAACGGTTTGGATGTAAAAAAGTAAGGATCGTACATTTTGATTGGCGATCTCCAAACGGCAACCAGTACAGACTGCAGTAGCTTGTGTACAGTGACGGTAGCATAGTCTTAAATGGAACTTTCCCGACTTTGCGTCCTCCCATGACGTGGCAGACGAAAAATAGGCACAAAACATCCGCAAAGTTAGGATTTACCACTTTACCCTGAAATTTGCAGATGTTTTAAAGCACGATATGTGCACATGCACACGCGGCTACCCGCCAAGCTATTTTAAACCATAGGTGAAAGTAGGCCCATACAATATGCCTATTGTATACAAAACATACAATATGACCTTAAGACCCATATTGTATTCGGACCTATTCGGACCAATTAAAACATTCGGACCAAAGTTTTAATTTACACCGTCAGATTCAGACGATCGGACAGTATTTGATCAAAGTAGAGATCTAAGAAGATCACATGAAAAGTCCATAACACAACTTACGATAAAGGCGCCGACCAAAGGCCTACCATAAAAACGCCTACTTTTGAACTATGTTTTAAACTGGAAAAAAAAAAGTGAAAAACGTACAAACTAGGTATTGCGCTATCTGGCATGTACGGCTTAACTACAATTTAGTATTCAAAATGAAGCGGGGAGTCTTTCATTGCAAAAATCGCGATGGTAAAACCATCTGTGTTTAGAAGCGGCAAAACTATAAAAACGTTTAAAAACTACAAGAGTCACAAGAAAGTAAGCTACGTGGAAAAAATGAAACCAATCAAAACATTGCAAACAAAAACAAAGATCCAAAAGAAAAATACCTGAGTTGACCGCCTACAAAAAATAAAAAACCTAGGCAAGTCTAGCCACAAGCAAGCTAAGGTCCACAACCACGGAGATCATGGATGTTGGGTGAATCACTGAATTAAAAAAGGCGATCATAAACAGCATTTAGATAGTACGGTACACCGCGCATCGTAGATAGAGTAATGAAAAAATTAGAGTAAAAAAAGAGAAAAAAATAATTAGAGTAATTTACTCTAATTTATGTGATAGAACTGTTTCAGAAAGGGATTTACTATAATTTATGCGGTGTACTCTAATTTGGCAAGTTAATATCCTCTACTGTAAATAAGGTATACGTACAGAATCTGACAAAACGTACAGTTTATCGTCACTATGACGTTTGCACTACGGGGATTGTTAAAACGCAGTTACATGATAATGGCTTGTATTAAATCTTTATTTGTACTTTTTTTATTTATAAAAGTACAATTTTGCACGGACGGACGTCATCCGTACTCCACACTATTTAAAACGAACATATATTAGAATTAAAAACGCTAATTAAACCTTACCTTAAATAGTATAATGAAAAAATTAGAATCGTTTACTCTATTTGATGTGATAGAGTCGAAATTTCGAGCGACCGAATTATAGTAATTTACTCTAATTACGATTCGCGGTGTACTGTACTGTACACCGCAAATCGTTACATAGTTCAAAAGTAGGTGAAAGTAGGCCCATACAATATGCCTATTGTATCATACAATATGCCTATTGTATGCAAAACATACAATATGACCTTAAGACCCATATTGTATTCGGACCTATTCGGACCAAATAAAACATTCGGACCAAATATTGGACCAATTAAAATATTCGGACCAAAATATTTGATTTACACCGTCAGATTCGGACGATCGGACGGTCGCTGATCAATGTAGCGATCTAAGAAGATCACAAGAAAAGCCCATAATACAACTTACAATAAAGGCGTCGACCTACGGCCTACCATAAAAACGCCTACTTTTGAACTATGAATTGTTATTAGTGTCAAAGTCACTAATTTGGGTTCTTAAAATTTTGTTTTTTTTTTTCAAATAGGATACATGATTTTAATTTTTCCTTGACGTTAATTAAGGTACCGTACAAAATAAAGTAAAGCCCGAAATTACAATAAAATATAAATAGTGTGATGTAAGGTCGATGGCATACCGTACATAACTGTGCCTTTCAAGTAAAAATTTACAAAAAATGAATTAAATCAGACGCGCATGCATAGGAACGTGCGCTCAAAAAAACGAGATTTGTCTGACACATAAACTAGTATAGCATGTACGGATATTTTAAACTCACGACGATGTACGATTTTTTATATTTTGTACGGATACATATACTACACCGCGAATCGTAATAAGAATGACGTTCCATCAGTTGAAAAGTGGCGTAGTTTACAAAAATCCGCGACCCTCCGTACTAAATGGTACCGCCTATTTTGTTTTTATACGAAAAGCAACATTACAGAGAATCTTGCCACAAGGAACATCGGCTCAATCGACATGGTTTGTAGAGTTTGCCGTACAATTACAGAAACGTATGATGGAACTTCACCCTTAGAGTAAATTACTCTAATTCGGTCGCTCAAAATTTCGACTCTATCACATGAAATAAAGTAAATGATTATAATTTTTCCATTATTCTATTTAAGGTAAAGTTTAATTAGCGTTTTTAATTATAATATAGGTTCATTTTAAATAGTATGTAGTACGGACGACCTCCGACCGTGCATAATTGTACTTTATTAAGTAAAAAAGTACAAATAATGATTTAATACAGGCCGTTATCATGTAACTACGTTTTAACAAACCGCGTAGTGCAAACGTCATACTGACGACAAACTGTACGTTTTTCCAAATTGTGTACGAATGCCTTATTTACAGTAGAGGATATTAGCGTGCCAAATTAGAGTACTTAAATAAATTAGAGTAAACTTCATAGTTGAAACAACTCTATCACACAAATTAGCGTTCATTACTCGATTTTTTTTTTTTAGTTTTTGTACTCTAATTTTTTCATTACTCTAATTACGATTCGCGGTGTAATGTATATAATCGTACGGTGAATATTCCATTTTGGCTGTTCCCAAATTAGCATAAACGCCGTAATTAGAATACACCTTTTTTAAAAAAAATTCAAATTCTTAATTAGCATCAATTACGGTAAATTTTCTTCAACACTATTTAAACTTTGACACTAATAACGATTCGCGGTGTATTCTACTGTACTGAATTGAACTTCATGGTACTTTACAATAGGGTGTGTATATCAGTGTTTACGTTTTTAACGCCCACTTATAACATTTTTTCCGCGAGCACATTTGTCCGATTGTTAATCCGACGGTTTCAATCGAAAGGCAAGAATCTTAGTTTTTCATTGGCGGTCACTAATCGAGAATTAAAAATGTGTGCACGGAGAAATGATGCTTTAAGACCGCTACAGTACAGTACCCCATCAGGTGTTAGCCAGTCATCGTACGAGCACGTGTACATGCAGTAATCTTTTGACCGATTTGCCATCAGGTCGTACCTGTAAACAGCCTCTCGCCTCTATGTTTTGTAAGTATTCCTTTTGGTCTGTGCCACGTAGACTTGTTTTTAGACCGTGAAAATCGTCAAAGATTCTTGAAGCGTAGATGTTTGATTTTAATATATGTACGAGCGAACGAAATCTAGGATTTGTATCACCGTACAAAAATGTAAAATTTGTACTTGCGGTGTACTGTTTTAATACCTTAAGGGTAAGGTTCCATTGGGGAAAAAATGTCGCTGTTTACAGAAAACCGTACTGTTTCGTATAGTGCCGTACCAACAAAAAATAAAATGTCAGAAAAACAAGCATACTGAATGAGCGACTTGATTCTCCTCGTATATGGGCGTAAACGTGGACCGTCGGATGTATAATCGGATACGCCATCGTCTGACACTTTCAGTTCGGAACAAGTGACACGGAGTAGGTCAATTTTTAGCGCCTGAACGAATAGCATCGTGCCTCGTGGAAAAGTGAACAAATATCCACGACGACCGCGCGACCAGGTGGGTACACGTCGCATATGACATGTGCCTTACGCCAGGGGGGATGCGAGGCCACCGGAAGCCGCAAGAAAATCTTTGACGGAGGATATTGTTTCACGCTTCTGTTGCCATCCACTAACCATTTTGACATTTTTCGTACGCTTTTACAAATCTTAAATTTCGTCCGCCCGTACATATTTTATTCAATACGTCGTACGAGTCACTTTTTACCTTCGCTGGTACAAATATGTGGTCACAATTTGTTGTCGAAGATTCTTTGAAGATTACCAAAATCGTATCAATCTATTACGTGGACAAATCAGAGTGTGCCACGCAAAACCAATGTCGTTTATTGACCCGACACAATGGAACGATAGCTTCAGAAAACGATTTTTTTACGTTTACTGAGACCGCCTAATGGAACAACGCTCTAAATCATTTCTTTGAAGGTATGCATGGTAAAGGGAGCGTTAGAAGATTACCTCCGGCAAAATATTTTTCGTGGCTTTTGGTAAATTTGCATCCACCCTGTACGGATTCACATGTCTTGTGGCACGTGTAAGGCTTTCATCGCTCTTCCATCGTGGACCCTATCTTGAATTTCCTAGGTGTAAAAATTTACACGGCCAGTTTGTGGCTACCGTACTTCTTGAAGACTGTGGTCACAATATGACTGGATCATAGTTAAAAAGTAGGTGAAAGTAGGCCCATACAATATGCCTATTGTACGCAAAACATACAATATGGCCTTAAGACCCATATTGTATTGGTCGCAAAATGAAAAGAATAGTAACAGACTAACAGGGTTGAGTTGCACATCGATCGATAGAGAATTAAACGTCATGTCTAAATTTTGAAAAACATTCAGACAAATTTTTATTCTTCCGTGAGTTTTGAGGTATTTTATATTTAAACCGTCAGATTCGGACGATCGGACGGTCGTTGATCAAAGAAGCGATCTAAGAAGATCACATGAAAAGCCCATAACACAACTTACAGTAGGACTTACGTCCGCGTTTTTTTTTTTCCGGGTTTTTTTTCCCGCGGAATGTCATCCCACGCGGAATGTCATCCTACGCCGTGTCAGTTCGCTAAAAAAAATCGTCCGGCGGCGTGCGCAGTACTATGATGATACGTCAGATTCGTACGTTTGTACAAGAGTGTGCACAACGCACACACATACAGTATGCTTACTCTACCCGAGTTTTGTGCCAAGTTTTGTGCGCCTACCAAAGGCCTACCATAAAAACGCCTACTTTTGAACTATGGACTGGATAGAGCGACTCTGTCGCGATTCGTAAAAGAAAAGCATCGGACGGTCAATGATTACACCTGGACGCTTGGAGAATCTCGATAGACTTCCAGTAAATATGTTAAAAAAAACAAAAAAAACACGTAATGGTACAAAAACGTACGGTACCAGCAAACAATCTCACTTTTCTGCTGGTGGAGGTTCACCACTTCACCCTATGTGACAAAAAAACATCAACGCTAATAGCGATACACGATCCTGGTCAAACATGTACAATTTTTGCAGAAATACTGTGATTGCTGGCAGTGACGTCACGAGGCGCGTGTTGTATAGTTGTCGTATAACCAAAATACAAAACCTTAATTTCTTAATAATGAGCATACGTTTTCTACAAAAAACGTTTACACCTAACTTCAACCGCGGTTTCAAACTTTTTGAAAACAGGGCAGTTAAAACTCTCCTCCACTTAAAAATTAAAACTGCTACATTTTCCCATGTACGAACATGTACATGTATCCAGACAAAGTACATATCCAGAACTACAGACAACTTCATTTGTACGTTAACGTACACCTGCATTCGTATTTTTAAAGAAAAAATATCTGAAACCCGAAAAGAAAAAAATGTTTGAAAATGTCTGAAAATGTATTCCGTGGTATTTGGTAAATTGTGACATCTCGCCATGCACCACATCAGTGTTAAAATTGGTACCACGTGTCGCAAACTAATAAAGAAATGGAAAGGAAAACTTCCAAAGCAAACCATCTAAGCAAGTATGGTACATCCATTTGTAACCCACAGAATTTCGTACGATGAATGATGGTGGATCTAACCAAGTGGATCAGCTTTCACGAAGGTTGAAACGATTAGACGATCAAAAAGCGTTTAATGATTTCTGCGATAGCCGAGAAAACTGAAAAGTAAAAGACACCACCGCTATAACGGACAAATGACCGTCAACCCTAACGGGAAAAGTAACTGTAAGCCGTAACGAACGATGACTGTGAAAACAATCCATAAAAAGGAATACTCGGTGCAGAAATAGTGTTGACCATTAGGAACAAAATTACGCATAAAAAACAGGTTAACTTCATAGTGTTACCAACAATGAACACGAATATCCGCTCCTTCGAAGAAGTACACAAGTTTTAGCCACGTACGGATTTCAGAAAAATCTGAGCGATTACAATAGCTGAGGCTGAGGCCCAACCAGAATAATTTAAGCCACGTACGGATTTCAGAAAATTCTGAGGGATCACAAGGTTGATCAAAAAGTCCAACCAAAAAATTGTTCTGCAACACCACTTTCAAGAATACAGTGGCAAGGTCATGGCAGTGCAGAAACCTTAAGAGTAAAGGCTCAAAAGAAACTTTTTTTTTTTTAAGAAGTCGCCCATGGCTACAGAAGCTTCCTAGTAACAGGTTTTCCGAACTGTCAAAATTTATATAAAACCTTAACAAGCTCTCGACGATGCCTTCTTACAGAGTTTTACTAAAATCACATACAAAGTTTAGCTAAAACAGCCTTAAAGTTCTTGAATGGTTTTCAAAACTTGCTGATTCGCTGGATTCAATCATAGGTCATAAGTGTGAAAACTGCAGGAACACTATATCTGGCAACTCGAAGCGCAAGTTTAGGCAGTGGACGATCTATGAAACGATCCGTTAGTGTTAATAATGGTAGCTTTTGCATGCCCGGTACAGGTTCTTGTGAACAGCCGGGGAGATATGGTAGGCTAGGGAGTACAATTAGTAGTAATGAGGATATTGGCACGACTGCAGGATTGGATGGTGAAAGAAGGGAACAGCGAAAACGACAAAAGAGATCTCTTAGTCCAGGAGACGATTGGGACGTGGCAACTCTGGAAATGCCGAGTAGTCCCGCGGAGTTCTGTCGGGCGAATGTCCTTGTAGTGAGAGGGGACAGAGGATGGAGAGAGAAGGGTGTGATAGTTGAGAAAAGGACAGACAGAGAGCAGGGAAATATTTTAGCTGTTGTTCTTAGAGGTGAAATTTTGTATTCTATCAAACCGGAGCATCGCACAGCGTATGCAGCATCGAGCCGGAATACACAAAACCTAATTTGGAAGGGTGAGAAGGGATGGAGTCTTGAATTTAATGACAAGAAGGAATGGAATAAATTTAGGGAGATGACTGAAGAATGTTACCATAGGAATTCGAAAGCGGCTTCTATGAAGCGGATTCCAGTGCCTGGAGTTAGGGAGTTGCCTGATGATGATACTGCTAAGAATTTGAAGTTAGGTTTTTTGCGGCCACCTTATCGGTACATCCGGACTCCAGATGGTGAAACGCAGCTGGCCTTACCTGACTGTACCCGAATAGTTTATGATATGGACACCGATGATGAGGAGTGGTTAGCGAAGGTAGAGCAACGACGTATTTCAGGGGAGTTGTTACTTAGTGTACCAATTTCAGAGGATCTCTTTGAGAAATTGATGGACCGTTTAGAAAAAGATTCTCATATTTTAAATGGACCAGTCATGCATGATATGGCACTAAAACTTCTGGAAGGGGTCGCTCCAGAAGATGTCATAACTACTGTCTATGGCCACTGGTTTGAAAGGAGGTTGAAGAAAGGCATGGCACTTATCCGGCATTTTCAGGTAGGAGTCGGCTTTTCCGGTAATGATTGTTTTTTGCTCGTATGCAATTGAAACTGGGAGATTCAATCATTCCAGTAAGGTTATTTCTTCGGGTATCATGGAATGGATTTATTTTGGTTAGATAAGTCACTGACCTTTCGTGGCCTCAATTTTCAAGGTGAAGTTGTTATATTAGTCTCAGGGGAAGTCAGTTTTTAAGTGCTTTGCCTCGTCTGAGTCTCTTCTGGCCTGCAATAACGTTTGTCATTTTCACTCTATGCCAGATATAATTCACGACAGTCAGTTACAATGGATTATGATTCTAGATTTCTGTTCAATACTTATGAGCTCCAATAGCTTCATTTGTCAGTTAAACAAATGGCTTTGTAACTTTATCTGAGCAGAATTGAATCTCCTTTTTGGTGACTTTGCAAAACGAATGAATTTGCAAAAGCCGCGTGTGTTTATTTTTGTTGCTGGTTGTTCAGCTAGATTTTTCCAGATTAAGTTTTAGTGTCTCGACTGTGTTTTGCAGCCACCTCCTTGGGAACAGTATCAGAATGTGCAAGCAGCATGGCAAGCAAAAATTCAGCAGATGATGCAGCAACAACCGGGGTTGTCTCGGCAACAGCTCCAACTACAGCACAAACGACCACCGATTTTCGCATTTTGCCTACGGCCTCGAGGAATGCAGCAAGAAAAATTTCAGCGTCAACGCTCTCACAAGAAGCTGGATCGGACGGGGCAATCGGTAGGGCCGGCCGACCATTCAGCCATACTGATTTCTCCAGGTTCAAGGCGAAAAGAATCCGGAGAAGCTGGGGAGGTTTGGACAAAAGCTGTGTCTGACTTTCCGAATCCTGCGGTACCTTGGACAGTGCGGAGGAGAAGCAAGCTTGGTAGTCAGACAGGTATAGTGCTCATATGGTGCTCATTTGAACCTTTTCTAATTGTTTGTTGCGGTTGTTTGACATCACTCTTTTCCCTCCTATGGATCACCCGTTTCTTTTATCCATTTGACCATTTAGGCTGCTGCAACCTCTGTGGATAATGAGGTTTAGATCCAAAGCTGAGTTGTTATGCAAATAGACCCATTTGCGGTATATTCTCCAAATTGTTGTTAACATTGAGTTTGGCCTGATGAAATGAACCAAAATACCGGTGTTACATTTTGCTTTGGCAACTTTAGTTCGTCAGTTTACTTAATTTCTATTGGTTTGACTTAGGATATTTATAAGCTGAATCGTGTGACCGCTATTAAGAACTCTTCTTGTGTCGCGAAGTTTTTGACCCAAAATCACAAATTAGTGTTAGTAACATTAATTAAATAAATGTTCGAATGAGCCACATCATCCATGAACTTGTGTTGTTAATAGTTACCCCCTTAACACATGATTTAATAACTTTAATAGTGACGCATGGTGTATTAGGCCTGACTGGCGAGTAAGTAGCAGTTTCTGGAGATATGTGTATACTTTCCTTGCTAACGTAGGTTTTCTTTCAAGAGTTTTATGCCAGAAATTTGGACTTCAATTTGTGAGCATGTAAAGTCAAGCTGCCAAATTATCCCATCACAATATGACTATGATTTTGTGTCCCTTACAAATGCTAAGCGACTAATTTACATGCCATTTCAACTCTGTAGGTACAAGGAAAAGAAACGATCAGTCCAGAAGAAAATCACAGAATGGGAGACCGCAAAGCACAGTCATGGACCTTGCAGGAGCTTTTAAAGCCGCGGCTCAGAGACAGCAACGATCAAGGCCCTCAGCTTCGTTCCTTGAGAAGGTATATAAAAACAGTGCCATTATCTCTGGGAACCCGGGAATGGTTCAACAAGAGAGTCCTTCTCCATTGCCTTTGGGATCTCCTTTACAATCTGGTTTGGGAATTGTGCCTCTGGAAAGGGCTGCGAGACAGGCATCAGCAAGAAAGGCAAGGAGGGCAGCCATGGGAGAAAGACGGTTGAGGAATGGGAGCACATTGGTAAGACCGAATCTGGTGCAACCTGTACAGAACCCTGTTGAAGAAGAGAATAAGCTGACAAAGCCAATGGTAGTGCAGCCTGTACATAATCTTATGGAAGAGGCTCCTTTGCCTCTATCGCAGGAGGAAGAGCCACTCGTGGTGAAGGATAGGCCGCCGTTAGCAGAGGCTGGAGAGGATTTAGGACAGGAGGATGTAGTTTTTGCAGTTCCAGTGCTGGAAGTAGACCAGGTTGAGGCTGTCCATGTGGAAAAATCAGAAGACAAGTCACCTGTAGTACAGACTGTAGCCGAAGGACAGGCTCCCAGTGAGCAGGAAATATTGCCTGTGATTCGAAGTCTTTCACCTGTCTTGGGATCTGTATCGCCAGTTTTACAGAAAATATTGCCTGAGAAATTGCCAGATACGGAAGAGTCATTGCAGCATATGGGAGAAGTATCGCCTGGAAAGTCGAATGTACAGTTGGATACAGATCCGCAGGTTTTATCGCCTAAATCGCCTCATGTGTTACCTTTGACGGAAACTGTCGAAGCAGTTGCTGAGAGTATTTTGCCGACTACTCCAACCGTTTCTCCTGAAGAGATGCATCCACCTCTTGAGTTATCAAGTTTAGTTCCTGAAACTTCAAGTAAATTGCCGGAAGGTCCCAGTGTAGTTCTTGAGAAGCCAGGTGGTTTGCTTGAAGAACCAAGTATACCTTCTGAAAACCCGAGTGTACCTTCTGAAAACCCGAGTATACCTTCTGAAAACCCGAGTGTACCTTCTGAAAACCCGAGTGTCCCTTCTGAAAACCCGAGTGTACCTTCTGAAATCCTGAGTGTACCTTGTGAAAACCTGAGTGTACCTTCTGAAACTCTGATTGTGTTGCCGGATATAGGCCAAATACCGTCTGAGAAACTGAATGTGTCACTGGAGTCAGATAGCAAACCTTCCCTGCAACCAGTTGAATCTTTCAAAAAACCTCTTTCAGTGTCACCTGTATCACCCGTTTTTCCAATTTTACCTGATTTACCTCCCATTGTAGCTGTGGAGGAAGCCCATGGAGCGCTTACAGATGCCACTCAATCTTCTGTTGACCCGAAGTCAAATCAACTCCCTTTGAAACCACCTGTGAAGAAGCGTGAGTCGAGAGGTAAACCCAAGAAAAAGATCAATAAGCGTGAACAGAGAGTTAGGCTACAAGCGGCTGCTGCTGCCTCGCGAGTTAAAAGAAAACAGCGTCAGTTGGAACAGCAACGAGAATTGGAGCTTCTCCAACAACAGCTTGGACTTGGTGCCCCAGATATGGTAGGAGAACTGGACCTAATCGGAGAGGAATCGCCGGATGTTTCTGCGACAATGTCGGGGAAATTAGAAGAAGAGCAGTTCAAATCACTATCACAGGCCGAGACAGGAAAGGATGAGGAAATGGCTAAGGCACAGGTGAAGGAAGAGGATGGGAGTGTGAATGCCAATAGTCCTCCTGTAGTTGCAGTATATCAGCGCAGGAGTGAGAGTAAGAGGAGGGCGGGAAAATGGGAAGTTGTCTCAGGTTTGGCACCGCTTAGAGAGAGACTCCAATGTCTTATGGAGAAGCAAAAGACAGCTGTCAAAACCACAGAGCTCGCTTTGGTAGTAATTAGAGGAGAAACGCCGGTTCAAGGAGGAGACCAGCCTTTGGAATCGAACCGCAGAAGCACGGCGAGAAAACAGCAGATAGTAGAGAAGCAATTTGAGACTAATCCGGAGACAAAACGAGGGAGAGAAGAGGCACAAAAGAAGAGGGCAACTGCAAACAAGTTAGCGAAAGCAGCTGAAGCCGCTTTGGATCGAGCAATTGCTGCAGTTTCGAAGGCCGAAGCTATTGAACAAGGTGAGAAGGGAAAGGTACAAGGAGAGTCGGAGTCACAACCATCAAATAGGATGAAACAGCAGTCGCAGAGACAGGTTCCAAAGGGGCGACAAAAGGCAGGCGGTTTGGGGATTTCAAAGGAGTCGAGACTTGTGATAAAGCGGAAGTCTCGGGCGAAGAAGAGAAAGAAGATGAAATCGAGGAAGGCTGGGAAGGATTTGAAACGAGGTCCGTCGAGTTCGACCGGGTTAGAGGCTTTACATTCAAATGGGGGAATTACAGAGTTGGGTGGGAGTTGCTCACAAAATATCATTACGGGTATGGAAAGTCCTCTGGAAAGTCAGGTTTTGCCCTTTGTCAAGTCAAGCTTTGCCCTTGAATTGTTAAGGTAAACCTCTAAAATTTGAAAATTTAGGAAATACACAATAATAAGGTAAAATATGTTTGTATGAATAGCGTGCAAACAATGGGGATGAACAAACAAATATTTGTCCATGGTGTTATTGTAGGAGACGAAGAGAAAAAGTGAGTTGAAAACTGAGTTGTAGACTTGGCGTTGACACACAGTTAAAAAGAGCTTTTTTTCAGGTTGACTCACACACATTGTACACAGTTAGGGTTTTTCGACAAAGGGCCGGTCGGCACTACCGGCTCGTCACGCCTGTACTCTGATCGGAATAAATAAAAGGTGCAAAAGTCTTGTCTAGGTCAGCCGTTGTTAAAAAAAGGCTATCCCTAGAGTTCTCTTTTGAAGCGCTATACGCGTCAAGGAAGTTCCCTGCTGGTTTTTCATTTTGCTCGTCTGTCTTTAATTGTGTCATAGTATATTGCCCATTTCTCAAAATGGTATCCTTGACATGATTCTGGAGTCTATTTTTGAGTTCCCGTCATTTATTTAGCACCTGGCTTCACTGTGGCTGTAAGTTTATTTTTGTGTATTTGAGCCTGGCGGAGAAGCTTCAATGTATAACCATAACTTATGTGAGGCAGTGTTAAAACGACATTGCCTATTTTTCTGGCCACACCGATGTCTGATTTTCAATAGTGACATCATGGTTGAAGGGGAAAACGGCCACTATTCAATTGCTTCCCCTCAAACTACAAATCCACGGTGGATCACAATGTTAAACGCCTTAGACTGCCCTGGAAAATGTTAAACTCTAATGGGTGTGTCTTCTTTGATTGTAGATGGTGCACCTGTGTATATGTAGTGCTGGATGTTTGTTAAGAGTTTGACTTTCGCTTTGCATTGGAGGTGAAATTAATAAGAATGGGCCAATAAAGTGATCTTCTAATGTGAGGTTGAATTTTCATAACAGGCAAAGGCTGCTTTTGCCTTGTCAAGCGTCCTTAAAACTGTTTCTCACCCTTATATGTAAGCTACATGCTGCAATTTCAATGTATCACGTGGGGGAGAACTCTGAAGGTAACTAGGTCAGGAAAGTGTTACACGTGTTGCTGGCTAATTTCCTCATACAGCGGTTCATTCTGGTACTGTAGCCTGTAAGAAAAATGCTTGATGTACAATGCTACCTCCACCCAGTGGTAAAAGAAACGAAGAAAGGAGCACCCTGTGTAAATTTGCCAAGCAAGTAAAGAAAATAACTTAAACATTCAAGTAACACCCAACATACGTAATGATCTTACTACGATAAAATCAAGCACTTTTAAGTCAAAAAATATGAGAACTTTTCTAACACATCCCAACATCTACAAAAGATTCCATTATTCGAGGGAGCCTTCATCATTATTACCACTACTAATGTGACCGTATCACAAAAATGTTGTAAGTTACCATGGCGAACATCCAACGAAGTGTTTGTGATTTCTGTTGGCGTGTACGATTCCAATGATGGCATTAAAAGTAAGAGTATCGATTTGATACAAAGAGAGCTTAGCAAAAAAAGTAAAAAGGAAGAATTTGACGTTAGCTATAAAACATAATAAAGACACTGCTGGGAATCACATTACCCGATGCCCATGGGGCCGATGCGCAATAATTACTCGATTAATGCAAAAACCCCAAAAAATCGATGTGACCTGACGTGCCAAATGCATCGAATTTGCCAATACAACATTTTAGGGTTTGAAGGAGAGAGGGAGAGAGGGAGAAGAGGACAAACGCAAGTCTCTCCCTCCATTCCTTCCATATTTCATCCATTCCCTCTCCTCCTCTTCCCCTCCTCCTTCCTTCCCCCCTCCCTCCTCCCCTCCTTCCTCCATCTCCCCTCATCCCCTCCTCCTCCTCCCTTCCTCCTCCTCCTCCTCCTCCTCCCTCCTCCTTCCTCCTCCACCTCCCCCCCTTCCCTCCTTCATCCTTCCTCCTTCCCCTCCCTCCTCCTTCCCCCTCCCTCCCCCCTCCTCCTCCCTCCATTTCATTTTCCTTCTTTCTCAGGATTCCTGTTCATTTCCCATTAGTTCATTTTGATCCTCTTCAAATCTTAGTAATTAACAAGAACAGGTTGGGATCATGGGGTCAAAAAAAAAAATCATTTTTCAAATCATGGATAAATGAGATCAATAAAATCCACTTTTCTTTCCGAAAAGAAAAAATAAACCTTTACTCAACCTCTCATATTGGGTGCTCCACTTTCACCGGCAAAAGAGAGAGAAAACCAAACAAAACATCCTCTTTTATTGCTTCCTTAATCGCCCGTCAACTTTGAAACTCTTGTTTGAATGCTCTGCTGCCGACCAAACCTTTGCCGAGATGGAAACAAAACATATACCTCTTTTCATAAGCATTCCTTAATGGCGCCCGTCAACTTTGAAACTCTTTTTTGAATGGCTCTGGAAAAGTAAAGAATGTCAAACCATTTCGCCGATTTATGGAGTCCACCCCTTCAGAAAAAAATTGGTTCGATTCGTACGGACAATTTCCAAAAATTGAATACTAGTCATACCCATCGGCCAAAACTAGTCAGTCCGGGAAGTGTTAAATTCACACCAAAGTGCTAATTATTATCTACGAATTCTTTGGACTGGGGAACCGTGATGTTAATGCATTCGCCGCCCATTGTCACTTTTTTCAAATACGTTTGTCGCAGCTATACTCTGAAACCACCAGCCCCAGAAACATCCGTCTTAAACAAAAGTCTCTTTCACTTACGACCACGACCCACCATTAAACATCTGCAATTCCATTCTTTCTTTCAAGCTACCAGGTAGGTTTTAACGTCTGTTTCAAATAACCGAAGTTTTACTAATGGCTTGTGTTTTATAAACTTCACCAAGAAGTCGCGATAAACCAACAAACTGGAAAGACCATACTTATCTAATTGCCACCGTTCAGCCAAAACATTCTGAAAAAAGTTTGGGGAATTGACGGAGAAACATACCTTCCCAGATACCAAGCGCGTGGATGTCTTCAAGACGAGTAACCACTGTCGTAGGACGATTTGTGTGCATGTTCACAACTTCAAAAGAAGAGCGAAATTCTCCCGAAAATATATGTATTACAAAATATTGCTCAAAGTTTACCATTACCTATATGCAAAGCATCCTGACATAGTTAATGTCAATGATCATATCTGGAATATTGAGAGGCAACTAAGTGATAACGCCTCCCCCTCTCTATACTTCTTGCATTTGAATATGAAGGACACATGCCACAGGTTTGGTGTCTTTGAAAACACATCCAACAAGAGTTACGTCGCAGTCTTACAAACATTTCAGTTACGTGTGAGAGAATGTGTAGAAAAACAAATCGACGGTGAAGCCCTTGATGTTTTAGGATGACAGATCCTTGAAATGACATCCTCAAAAAGGGTGCGCTTTTAAAACAATATCTTAAATGTTCCAAGTCTTTAATGTTGTCATGTCCATGAGTTTTAAAGATGTTCTCAGAATGGAAAATACACTTGTACTCCTTTTTCGCTATCTTATTTCTGAAACGCCTCAAAATCGTCTGCAAACATCTTATGTTAGGCTCATGTCAGGCCAGCTACTTTGATTGTCCTTACCCTCTATGGTGTTCAGACTCCCAAGACATGACACTTGAAATAAGATTGTCGAATGCCTCATCAATAGGATGCATAAAGCTAAACAAAAAAGATAAAAAGTTGTGCAAATTATGCTACAAACTTCATCTTCAATTTTTCGAATTCTCGCGTTAAATGGCAAACGCCTGGGATCCATTTTCACATAAAAGAGAAACAGTAGCCAACTAGCCACGTTTGTTCACCCTTAGAGCCTTGGAGGGACTAACAGTGTGAGTAATAACATAGACAATACGATGTTCACAAGAAAATAGGCCTCTAGTAACAATACTAATAGGCATGTAGTCCAGAACTTCTTTTCCTTGTAATCAGTAGTTCAAACCAATTCATGTATAGGCCTCTAAGATTTCAAGTAGGACTATTTGGGCCAGACTGGCTGTCTGGCCAATAAACAGTCAATCATCGTTCCTTAGGTTTTGACTTCACATTAAGTGAATGGAAAATGAGCTTTTACCCGCAAATATCCGTATACGCAGTTTGTCCCTCGATGGATTCACCGTGAATGGTCGCCAGTCACCCAAACACTTTCCATTAACTGTAAATCTGAAGCAGTAATCGCACGGGTAAAAATGGCGTTTGCTGCCAATACAGCTGCTACATCATCTACCTGTAACCAATCCCAGCCTTGTAGTCAAATTAAAATAGAAAACCATCAGCAGTTTGAAGCTTGCAAATGAAAGGTACTGACTTTTGTCCATGTATATTTCACGAAGTAAAGAGCGCTGATCTCTCAGACTGTAATGCAGATAGGAAGATGGAAAGGTAGGGCGACAATAACTCAAAATTTCTACGTGTTTCCCATCTAGTACAAGGTGACAGGCTCCCATGTGAAAGGTATAGTGGTGGACCTCTATCTGATTGACCTTCACTATAGCTCAGACAACCTACTTCGAAAGTGATTCATGTTGATTAATGTTGGGAACTACACAGTAGTTGAGGTGTTTGTCCTTAGTTTCAATATTGTCTGCTTCTGTAGCATCACGTAATGACCGGACGAGCAACGCGCCTGCAATCTAACTGAGTAAGCAACAAAATGCCGAACAAGCTCCTTTCTAGAGGTAGCCGTTACAGAACAGGGTTCAAATCACTTGATCAGAGCTTCGTATAAGACGAGATGGTCATCTCCAGGAACTCAAAATCACTTTCTGGAACATATATGACAGAAAAAGCAGATCAATATGCAATTGAAAAAGAATACCAATACTGGATAGAAAGGGCAGCTAAATGCAATAGAATTAGAACACCCATATGGATGGAAAAAGCAGATCAATTGGCATAGGAAAATCACAATCGGCCTTAAGCGATCACAAAGCTGAGGAGCTGCATCAAACTCCAATTGAATTGCATGATCCAACTCAGCTTGGAGCTGCTCTATTTTTAAAGCTGAGATCTGCAGCTGTCACATGAGAGCAGGCCAAAACAAAACATAAGTTAATAGGCTCTGCCTTCCAGGATGGGATATTGAATGATACATTTTAAAAAGATTGATATTCTTTTTCCAGTAAAGGGTCTTGTAAGCAAGCACATTTATCACATCCAATACACAGTTAATACAACCAAGAAGAGGCGGGAAAAAGTGATGTTTGTCTTTGACAAAGTGGCTCATCAATTGGTTGCTCCCATGATATAACTAAGGACTAGCCAACTTCTCAAAATCTACATATCTGGACCACAATTGATTTCAACAGGACCAGTTCTTATTAAGAAACTATCTCAATTCTATCGAGTAACACAAAATAAAAGAGTAAATCAACGAGTGTCAACAACAAAACGCATTTGTCTACACATAAACCATACGTGGTTTCGCTAGAGCTGCCTATATTGCTAACAACGCAGCCATGAATCTTGAGATCTATAATTGAGTCACATGCACTACCAGAAACACATACGATCAACCAACTCAGGATCGAAGTACAGTACTATATCAACAGACAATGTGTGATGTAGATTAAATGAGACCACTGAAATAAATAATATTGTACATTGTAGAGACTAATTTTTGCAAGATTATACGGAGTAATTTTTTGCAAGATTGTATTACATTTTGCACAATTGTAAAAACTACTTTTTGCAAGATTGTATAAAACTCATTTTTGCCAATGACCTTCGGATCACCTCAAGCACATCAGCCATACAGCTTTTACTAGGCATGCTAAGAAACATGGAGCAATTTTAAAAACGTGCACCGCCTAACACAACTACATATGTTTAAACGATAATAATTCAAAGCAACAATTGAATCATACATCATTAGCAGATGCTCCGTCATCGTGACTGTTGCCACTTGCACTTGCTTGCCACAAAGGCAATGGCAGTAAAGCATTCCCTGATGAAGCTCCTCCTATCAGTTTCATCCACTCATTTCCGACGAAGCAAGGAGTTATTTGACTTGACCAGGACTCCATGAAGTTGGACTGTTTTAAAGCGATGAAACGTACAAAGTATTACATTATCTGTTCGCTTTATGGACCTAACGCAGTACGTACTCTAAAAATGGGGTTCCCTTCCTTTACCTCTTATGGCTAATAAAAATCAGTGCATTAGGCTCTTGAAATCCATTGTTACAGCTTCTACTTTGTTCCGGTTCCTTTCCACAAGTGCAAGACGTATAGAACCAATTCGGCGAGGACGGAAAACCTTGCATCCTGTGGCAATTTGTGCTAAAAGGCGACATTTAGCAAAGCTTTTCACTTTCTACCTTTTAAACAATTTACTTCATTTGGAAATTTATACCTAGTAGCGATATAAGTGACAAGCCGACAAGTTACCGCATAGGTAGAGTAAAATACTTCATTTCACACAGGCCTGCCAATATGTAACTTTTAGAATTTAATTATTTAAACCATAAAATGTACAATGTTCAATTTGTACGATCGTATTTTACTATTTGTTCTATGAGTGCGACCGCACGCCTCAAGTATTTCCTCCACCTTTAAGTGATACCATCACTTCATGCCGACGTATTTTGCGAAATACTATTTTTATGTGTACATCGTTTAGGCTCATTATTTTGGTCTACTGTAGCTTTTGAAATATAAACTGCACAAATTCGTATAGCACATCTCAATGAACGGTTTATCTTACTGCCTTAAAAGTATATTATCTATTATAAGAACTGTAGAAGAACAATAGACAACACACCGACTTTATTAAAAAGCGCAATGGTAAACCATCTGAGTCCATGGGAACAAAAAGGGCCAGCACTGCTAAAACTGGAAAATTACATGTGGAACCTATTGACCTGAAGACATATTTTAGTCATTGTGTCCTTCTACTTAACCTTCTATTTAACTATGCTGTTGGTTTTCCTTTTGTGTTAGTTTAACTTTTGTTTTCTCTTATTCTTGGCAGCAGATGGGAAGCAAAATCGTCATTTATAGCACTAACAAGTTCTAACTCAAGTACGATAGCTTTAACAAGGTTTTTGGCACACATTCTGTTGCCGCATTGAGAATATCCATGTTCTGTTCGGTTTGCTGGAAGCAACATTCAATACAATATTTTTTTTTTGTTCCGATTGCTCGATATGTTATATTATTTGTTTTTAGTGTATCTGAGCAGTCATAATTAACGCAATTGTCCATTTTCAGTAGAGTTTCTTGCATCTCATGCATTTGATGCATTTATAAGATGACTCGTTAGATTGCATCTACGTCAAGTGTATTCACATGAGGTGCATACACATCAGGTTGATCAGCTGCATCTGTATCAGATGCATCTATGCATCTCATGCATCTAATATACTGCCCTGGGTAGAAGTTTTATGATGTGATGTACGACTAACTCATGACACCATCCATAAAAGATTCCATTATTTAAAGAAAAATCAAGTCACCATTGCCATTCCGGATGCCGACATCCCTCAAATGATTAAAAAAACTGAAACTTCACAGGTAACCATGGGAACAAAACGGTGAAGTACGCATGATCACTGTTGGTGTACAGGATTTTGCCGATGATAATTAAGTAGGAGACTAGCGTTAAAAAAAAAAAAAAAAACTGGGAGGGACAGAGGAAGGGAAACAAATTGTCGTAGCTGTATGGTTGATAAAAACATTAACTAGACAGCAATATGAAACTAGCTTTAACCTGTCATAATAATACATCATCGATGCAGACTCTTCCATCTGATTAGAAAATCGCAAAATGGATTCTTCAGATTAACGGACAAATTGTCTTCGTCGTAAATGCAGTTGTTGAGCCAAACAACTGATTGGCTGCCTCGTTGAGTTTTCTGTATGTCCATAAAAATACTAGAGGAACAAAATTGGACAGGGTCGATATCGAAAAGCATATATTTTTCATGATTACTCCAACACTTCAGACGGCTCTTGAAGTGAGAAACATCTCGTTGCCCGACAAACATCGCTCCCAAAGAAAGGTCGAACACTCCATTCAGCCTCTCATATTGGATGCGCCACTTTTTACCAGCAAAACTATACATGAACTAACAAAATATATACCTCTCCTCATATGTAAGCTTTAATCGAGCTCGTTGGCTTCGAAACTCTTTTCTGAATGGCTTTGGAGAAGTAGAGATAATGTCAAATATTTCGCCAAATTTCCCCAAATTATGGAGCACACCCCTTTAGAAAAAAATTGGCTCAATTAGTAATTGATGACGGCCGATACTATCCAGGTTAGTCCGGGAAATGTTGCCTTCTATCCAAAAAATGGGACTTGGGAACCGTGATGTAACATCATTCGCCACTCGTTATCACGTTTTTCAAATATGTTTGTCGCAGCTACTCTGAAATCACCAGCCCCCAAAAAAACCGTCTCAGCAACAATCTCTTTCAATTACGACCAAGACCCAATATTAAACATCTGCAAGATCCTTCATTTTCTCTTCTTCAAGCCACCATACAGGTTTACCACCGTATGTTCTACTAAGGACCTGGGGTTTACTAATTCCCCAAGAAGTCATGATAAACCAACAAACTGGAAAGACCATCCTTCTCTTATCCATCCCGTTCAGCCAAAACATTTTGAAACAACCCTAAACATTTTGAAAACGTTTGGCAGATTGACGGTAAAACTTTACCTTCCCGAGCTTCCAGCAGCACGGATGACTTCAACACAGGTAACCACGGCCATCAAACCATTAGTGTGTATGCTCACATCTTCAAGAGAAATGCGAAAATCTTTCGCACTTTCTAACACAGCCTCCCAGCTTGCCATCACCTGAATGCAAAACATGCTGCCATAGTTCATGTCAATGTTCATGTCTGGAATATTAAGGGGCAACTACTAGAAAACACTTCTCTCGAAACGTCTGGCATTTGAACATGAAGGACACATGTCACAGGTGTGATGTCTTTGAAAACACATTAAACAGGAGTTACATTGCAATCTTACAAACCTTTCATGCATGTGTGGGAGTATGTGAAGAAAAACAAATAGATGGTGAAGCCCTTAATTTTTTAGGCTAATAGACACTTCTTTCCTAATTGGTTCACATTAAGGAGAGAATGCCGTCCACTTTCCAATGATCAAACGAATGAATGTAACAAGAAAAAGTGTAGAATGTCGTCCATAAAAAGGGTGCTTTTGAAAAAAAAATCATAAATGGTCCAAGTAAGTTTTAATGCTCTCACGTCATAACTTTATAGATGACATAGAATTTTACTCCTCTTTCTCTATCTTTTTTAAAACACCCCAACATCTTTTGCAAAAAAAAGCTAGGCTCATGCCATTCCAGCTATGCTGCTTGTCCTTTCCCCTCTTTGGTGTTCACTTTAGAGACATGAAACTGAGGAAGAAAAGAGTTGATATAAGTTAACCAACCGCCCTTTTCATTAGTATCCATAAAGCTGAACAAAAAAAGAAAAACCTGTGCAATATTATGCTACAAAATTTCATCTTATGAATTTTCAGATTATCATGTTTAATGGCATGGAGATGTTTCTAAGGCTGTATGAAACTTCCGGGATCAACTCTCACATAAAACAACGACAGTAGCCAACTAGCCATGTTGGAAAAGTTCTTTGTTGGCCCTAAGAGCCTGGGAGAGACTAACAGTGTGAGTGATAACATGGACAACATCAAGTTCACAAGAAAATAGGACTACAAAGCCCCCACATAGTCCAGAATTCTTTTCCTCTAATTCACATACAGCCTCAGAAAATACCCAGAAAATATTTGGGCAGACTACTTATTAGGCACAACCTAACTCATCAGCCAATCAGCAGTCAATCATCCTTCCTCCAAGTTTGACATCATATGTGGATGCAAACATAACTTTTTACCAGTTCATATCCAGAAATACAGTTTGCCCCTGGATGGAGACACTGCACATGATCGCCATTCGCCCAAACTCTTCGCATCAACCGTACATCAGCGGCAGCAAAAGCTCGGTAAAAGAGGGCATTTGCAGCCAATACAGCCGCTTCATCATCTTCCTGTAGCACTCTGCCAACCAATCCCAGCCTTGTAATTAAATTGAAATAGGAAAGCATCAAGAGTTGAAAGCTTGCGAACGAAAAGCACTGAGATTTGTTCTTGAATACTTTGAGGACGCTGTTTTGTAAAGACCGCTCTCAGACTCCATGGAAAGAGAAGGATAGATTGGTAGAACAACAAAAGCTCAAAATTCTCGCGGGTTTTCCATCTAGTACAATGTCAGCTTCCATGTGAAAGGTAGAGTAGTGGGCCCCTCTATCTCACTGACATTCATTGTAGTTCAGACAAACTCACAAGGAGGCAATACTTTGAAAGTGAGAAACATAGGGAACCACACAGTAGACAAGGTGTTTGTTCTCGGTTTCAACATTCTCTGCTTGCATAGCAACACCTAATGACCAGGGAAGCAACATAACATGCCTGAACCGTAAATGAGTAAGCGAAAAACAGTTAGGGGCCCTAAGCCCCTTGCCTGTAAACAAAAGTGCTCAAAATCACTAAACCAGAGCTCCATACGAGACGCGATTGTAATCTCCAGGAACTCAAGGTCACAATCTGGTGAATATGTGATAGAAAAAGCAGATCCATATGCAACAGAAAAAGAAGATCGACATGGAATAGGAAAAGCAGATCAAATTGCAATGGGAAAAGAAGACCGATATGGGATAGGAAAATCATGATTGACCTTAAGCGATCGCGAAGCTGAGCTGCTGCATCATACTCCTCCAAGCGAATTGCACGGTCCAACTCAACTTGGAGCTGCTCTATTTTTAAAGCTGAGAACTGCGGCTGGGACATGAGAACAGGCCACGGCAAAACATAAGTCAATAGACTCTGCCTTTCGCTGTTACTCAAAACACATCCCGGAAAAAGTATACGACACAAAACACAAAACACTGTAGATGAATTAGTGAACACGAAAATTTCATGGATTCTGCATATCAGGTAGTTAAGGAAATTGACAATACATATTACAAAATATTGGGGTTTTTTTTCCAGTAAAGGGTCTTGCAAGCAAGCCAACCTATCACATTCAATGCACGGTTAACAGAAACCAAGTGAATGTAGGAGAAAGTGGTTGTTGCTTTTGTGGATTGCCGCTTGGTTGCTGCTATGCTATAATAAAAAACTGGGCTACCTCTCATACTCTGCTATCTTTTTACCTCAATTGAATAAAAAAAACAGTTCTGAGTGACAAACTATCTCAATTCTATAGAGTAACACAAAAAAAAAAGTAATTTAAACAGCGTCAACAACGCAAACGTATTTAGTTGAATATACACCATATACGGTTTCCCTAGGGCTGCCTATAATGCTGACAGTGCAGCCAGGGTTCTTGAGACCTATCATTTAATCATATGCACTACCAGAAAAACATAAGGTCGACCAACTCCTGATGAAGTAAAATATATACCACCAGAAAATGTGTGCTGTAGACTAAATGAGATCACTGAAATATGAAAGCTTGTAAGGACTAGTTTCTGCACGATTGTTTGGAGTCGTTTCGCCAGGAATTGGCTGCTTATGACTTGCTGGATCACTTAAAGCACGGAAATCGTATATCTTTTCCTAAGCATGCTAAGAAACATGGACCATTTTAACAAACATGCATCAACTGACACAAATGCATATGCTTAAATAGAAACAATTCAAGGCATCAATATAAATCATACATCATTAGAGGATGCTCCGTCATCTTGACTGTTGCCGCTTGCACTTGCTTGACACAAATATAATGGCAGATTTCCTTTAAGCTTAAAGCATTTGCTGTTGAAGCTCCTCCTATCAGTTTCAGCCACTCTTTTCCAACCAAGCAAGGAGTTATTTGACTTGAAAAGGATTCCATGATGTTGAACTTCTTTAGAGAGATAACTTCTATAAAATGTTACATCATCTGCTGGCTGTGTGGAGCTGACACAGCGGCGATCATTAACATGGCGTTCCCTTCCTTTACCTCTCTGGCTAACAAAACTCAGTGCATTAGGCTCTAGTAATTCACTATTCCAGCTTTTCCCTTGTTCCAGCACCTTTCCACAAGCGCAAGACGTACGAAACGAACTCGGAGAGGACAGAAAAGCTTGTAATCCTGCGGCCATTTGTGAGGAAATCCCACAGAGAGCAAAAGCTACTCCACTTCTCACTTTTTCCCGAGTTCAATTCAGTGAAGAAAAATACGATCGTACGCGGCGTTTAAGTACATTTAGTACTAAAGTTCGTACTGAGTACATTAAATACAACTTTGGGTACGAAGTCAGTTTGAACTTTTATCCAATTGGGGGGGCATTGGGGGACGTTTGACACTCTGGAATCGGAGTATTCGCCAAAAAGAACCTCTAGGAGCCCCTTTTCCCGCTCTAGCTCACCTACAATCCTTAAGATCATCACCACCGCTTTTCGAAGTTGCTTGACCTTGACACACACATCACTGGCCCACAAAAAAAAAAAAAAAACCACTTTGTTCTTGCCTTTCATCATTTTGTTGAGCAACACTCCAAGATAATGGTTTCCCCCAAAGTAAGAAAATGTGCCGCATGGTGCCTTATTTGCCTGTTATCTAATATTCCTCTTCCTTCCAGATTTCGTATTTGCACTACTCATAGGGCATTAAGGCTCCATGTTCCCCAATCGAAGCCCCGAAGTTTGTTAACCAGTCTGTTTCATGATGCCTACTTGGACGATCTTACAAGCTATGAGGAGTTGATGACATTCCAAAACTTTTGAATTCATAGTGCCCTTCGCTACTGTTAGCTCGGTGTTTTACATGTTGCCTGTTGTATTGAGGGTGGGCTTTACCACCCACCTCCTCTTTCCACTTTTATTTTTCATGTTTTTAATAGTGATCTCTCTCAATTTTGCATTGACAAATCATCCAAGATATATTTGAGTACCCATTCAAGTCTAATGGTGGGTAACAATCTTCTTTTAACTTGTTTAATTTCAAAAGTATACAAAAAATAATATTGTCATTTTATAAACCGTTATTGTCTATCAATTCGTTTTTACGGTTCCAAGCATGAGATCAAGTTTTCGGTCTCTTCTCTGATCAACGAAAATCTCTTATGGGTGTGACAACATATCGTTAAGGAGGTGTCCGCCATAAAACCAAATAACATGTTTGAGGTGATCCCTAGGATTGAAGGAAAACCTCCACTTTAGTCTTCTTCAAGGTCAAAAGGTTGGAGCTTCGCTTGTTGGTACAACCAACTCTGCCTCATTTGGATTATCTTCTCTTTTTTTTGCGTTTGCCACGCTTACGCCTCGGCCTACCGCATCAACCACTCTTATGCATGCCCGTTGTGTTTGTCGCCAACCTATGGATAAACAGGGCGTCCCTTGGCTACATTGCTTGCACGATGAGAAGCTTACAACAACATTTGACAAGGTTCAAATTGAATTTTTGCAATGGGTAGCGAAAAATAATACTCGGTCAAACGCAAAGTGTTGCATGCCTTTTAGCCATGTTTTAAAAAAGGAGGGTATACGTGGGCCATTTGTAGTTAATGTGTCCTTACACATAGTGAAGATAACATTTAGTGCCTTAACTCTCACACGCCCTACGAGATCACATGTCTCCTCACACACAACTAGCATACCGATGTCACGATGCGACTACTTCCAAATAACATGACTACGTTCAAAAAGAATGAGCTTACAACTTCGTACTATTTTCTTTCAATACCTTTGCGACCTAGACTCCTCATTCGACAACTTCCAATGTAGTTGTGCTCGACTATCTTTTGAAGCTATATAACCTACCAACCTTTTCCAAACCCTCATTCCACCTTTTTATCACCAACATGTTTTTGTCGCCCACTGCGTTCCCAACCTTCGTCCCTTATGCGACAGAGCACAATGGTGAATGATGGTTGTGGACACAAGGTTTACCACCACTCAATTTATAACATTTATAATTGTGACCATAAAGTGATGCTCTTAAGCTTTCGCACATTGTATATGAAATCAAGTTATGGATTCCAGTCGTACTTTGTATTCAATTTGAGTTCTCGTCGGTCAAACTACCACTTGGGGTTGATTGATACGAACGCAAGATTACATTCAATTTGCGATTTTTTTACACTAAACTATGTAAGAACTTCGTAGAAATGATAAACTTAAAATTTTTATTTTTTAACACTTGAAATCACTTTAGCTTTTGTACTTTCAGTTCACTACACTGTGAATAGCTATTAGTGTTAATAACAGGAATTCGGCGCCCCTAACTTTTGTCATTCGAACCTAAAATAAAATGAATTATTATATTTGTTCCTTTACGCTAATATATATACGTGATTAAGTATTATCAGTTACACTAGTTTGAGCGGTTATTAAATAGTGTAGTGTACAAAATGTGCCAACCCGGGCTAAGGGAGTTTCCCCATGTAACCGACACTTTGATAAAGTATTTTGGACTCTAATGAAGATTCTCCGTACTAATTTTGTGTGAAAACGAAATCAAAAATTTGAAATGTGACGCTTATAGACGTAGGCACAACTTTGTGACGGTTGAAAACGACTACGAAATTGGTGACGCCAACAAAACAACGACAATTGTAAACGTCTATATTTTTGTAATTTTGTGATATGGCAGATGTTTAGGGTTTTGTGAAATTGTGATGTCATGCTCACTTGTGACAACGTCGACATCACATATTAAAGAACTTTCAGCCATGGCTACCTGATTTCTCTTTTCTTATTTTTCTCACTCTACTTGCCATTCAAATATACATAAAGGTAGAAAAAAAATATATATATATCTTTCATTTCAGTGTTGCTGTGCCTCATTTTAATAAGTGTGAGATAAAAGTGATAGTATGAGAGGGATATGGGAGAGGTGACGACGACACATGAATGAAAGTGGAGGTCCGAGACCCCTCCATATTTTTTACGTACATGCTCGTCTTTTCCGTACATGCACCTGACGAGCATGGAGAAGAAAGTACTCTCCCTCGTCCTAAAATTTTCCCACTCATGTGGCGTTTGCGTGAGTTGTTTTTCATTTGTTGTTTGGGCGATAGTTGAACTAAAAACACCCTCTCGAGGTGATTTTTGATGAAGTTTTTTGAGGGGATGTATTCTCTTGCTTGGGTGTCGAAAAGAGGAAAAGGCCAAAATGCGTTAAAATGACGACAAACATGCAATACATTCAAATAATCGAATTGAGGTTCACTGTACTTTGGTAAAAAATATTTTTTCGCACAACGTAAGTTTTTCTCTAAGATCCCTATATTTTGGGGCAAAACGACAGGAAAAAGTCAATACTTTAATACATGGGGATACCCCTTAAGGATGTGTGCCCATGTAACCGAAAATTTAGAATGTTACTTTGGATTTTAGCCCAGATTTTACGGTGTGATTTTTAAAGTGTTCCTATGTCAATCATTACTTGTGTCTTCATTACTTCAAATATGTTACAGTTATATACGTTGACAAAATGCGTGACAACCTACGAAACGAAATAAAGACGAATACAAAACTTCCTAAAATTAGTGACGTCTACAAAAATGGCGGCGGTTGTAGACGTCAAGTTTTTGTGATATTGAAGATGTGCAGGGTAATGTGACATTGCGACGTCATGCTACCTCGTCACGTCATTAGTACGTAGATTTTCCGCCATGGCTTCTCTATTTCTTTTTCTTATCTTTTATCATTCGATATGCCATCAAACTAAGACCAAAAATACTAAAAAAATTTTTTTTTTTTTTTTCATTTGATACTATTATTGTTGTATTTCATTTAGAGAAGACAAAAGTGGAGCGGCCGAGTGAGAAAAAGGAGGAGAGACAAGGACGGCATCAACTTTTGCAAAGGACCCATGAGTGAAAGTGGAGGTGAACCATTATTTTTCCATGAATGCTTCTCATTTTCGCACGTACATGCTCGTGACAAACAAAGAAAAAAATAGCGTGTACTCTCCCTCGTTCAATTTTTTTTGAAGACGTTTCACACTTGCAATAACGTTTTGCTATTAATTAATAGGGTAGTATCCTTATTAAAATCAGGCCGTAATTTGATTCCAGTATGTAACAGTAATAGCGGATCAAACTTGTTTATAAATGGGTATTTAGTAGTGTTGTGTATCGGTAAGGATTTTCCGATAACCGATATGGGTCATTTTTCGGGGACCCGATAATCGATATATTGGTACAATATATCGTTATCGGTCTTATCGCCGATAAGTAGCCGATAATATCGGCTACTTATCGGCGATAATGCCGATAACGATAACTATCGGCGATAACTGTACGAACCGTACAGATAAATGTACGGCCTGTACACTCATATGTACGTCTTATTCCCCCGACAGTAGCCGGCATAATATATGTACGGCTTTAGTACGGCTCCAGTTAAAGCGATGTACCTTCCACATCCGACGCCGTGGCTTTGTCCCTTTCTTTTTTGAGATCCACTACAAACCTGCCACGTGTCAGTCCGTCGACTTTTTTGGCCAAAGCCGCCAAAAAAGCCATTCTGAGATGTCGGCGCTCACGCTGACCGTCCGCTCTTATTTTATCATTGAATGTCGTCCGTTCGATTCTAGCCGCGCGCATAATGTTATTATGCATCCGTTGTACTTTGAGTCCGCCGTCTTTTTACCGTTTCATGATAATCAGTTTATTGGTACAATTCCGTACATTCCCGTCAAATTTATGTACAGTTAACCGCCCAAAAAGTACTACAAAGTGCAACGTATTTTTTCGTCAAATTCCGTACATTTCCCGTAAAAAGCCGTACATTTCACGTAAATTTCCGCTCAGTTTACCGGACAGAAAGCATTCCGGACAGAAAGTACAGAAAGTACAAATATATCGGGACCGCTGACCGTTCGATAACGATAACTATCGGTATCGGTGTTATCGCGATAAGTTTTTTACCGATACACAACACTAGTATTTAGGTGTTCTAATTATAGAGTACTAAAATTGGTAGACGTCCGCGAAAGAATCACGCTATTTGGAGTTATATTTTAAAAGTTATAGCGATGGGTGTATTTAGGTGACAGCGTGGGGTCTAAATAACAAGTGGGTATCATTGAAACGGGTTAAGGGTCAAATTAGTACCGAAATTACGTGCGTACGTTTCATAAAGTTCTAATGAAACGTTTAGTATGCACGGTACTTCGTTTCGTACAAATTTTAGTACGAAACGTCACTTTCACTTAAGGGAATTTCGTAGGAAGTTTCGCGTGCGAAATTTGTTACGCACGCTCGTGCGAAGTCGCGTTTCGTTTGGCGCGCAATTTTGCACGTAAATGTTACGTAGTGAAACGTAACGTTTGATTGGTTAGTAAAGCGCTAAGTAGTTAGTAAGAGATTTCGCACGTTTTTGCATTGGTCAGTCTGAGTCTTTGCTGATCAATGATTGGCCCAGGTAAAAGCCTGTTAAAACGGAGCGTTGACTCTGGCCTGGCGAGTCCAGGGCGATGATGGATAAATAGTGAAGTGTAAAAGGAGAGTAGACATCTTTTCCTTTGGAAAAGTTTGTGGAAATTCCGGCTGATCTTGGTCCTGAGCGATTAATACCAAATTGGAGAAAAGGCATTTTGCATTGAAATCTCTTACTAACTAAATAGTGTTTTAGTAGTTAAGAGATAGAATTATTAAGAGTGGAGAGTAGAGGAAACACTTTAAATTGAAGGGTTGAGCCACGAGGGCAAGAGACCAAGCTAATGTTATGTGGACAAAAGCTTCTTCTAATTTAAAGTTATCCTTATGTGAGTGTTTTCCAATGTGGATGTGTATTTTCCAATGTGTGGAATGTGTGGTTGGAATTGTTTGTAGTAATGGGATTTTCTCAGAGGTAGGAGATCCTGTTACATATGGTATCAGAGCTTTGGTTAGAAACCAGGGAGAAGTTTGCTCACTCGAATATCGATTGCCGTGACCGGTGAGGGTGCTCTAACCTGTGTCGGTAGAACCACAATGTGAAGTGGTAAGGGATTGGAGGGAAACTGAGTGATCACACAGCCAGCGGCCGCTGGTTAGATGTGGGGCGTGCTCAGGTCCTAAGGACTAAGGTGGGGTGGGCAGTGTAGCCACCGCCGAAGCTCACTCCAATTACCTAGAGGCCAAACAAACTTGCCTTCTCCTAGCAATGATTCATGTGTAGAGGGAGGGCTTGAAGCCATGAAGGGTGAGGATGTGAGGATTATAGAACAAAAGATCCTGATGTAGTGGGAAATGGGGAATTTGCTGATGGTGGAGGAGGAAAGTGGAGTACTTTACTTCTTCAAGAGCAAAGGAGTCCAGAAATGACTCAAAACTTTTCAAACCCTAAATTGTTACCTTTGATTGATTTCAATTTTGCTGTTGCAAAATTTATGGTTAAATCTTACCTTTGATAGCTTTCAATTTTTGCTATTGCAAAATTGGTGGGGAAATTCTTAGATTTCTGTTTCAATGTTGGGAAATTGAAAATTTGAATTTGTACTAACTTATTGTCAATGTCTTTTTAATTTCTCAGATCTTGATCTTTTCAAAGGATTTGTTAAGGAGAAGAAGTTTTGGATTGGAGCAATCTAAGGACTTCAAATCTGCATCAAATTTCTTTGGGAAATTATACTCTATCTTTCCTTTTGCTTGATTTAATTGTGTGATAATGGCAAATTCTGCATGGAAACGTGAAATGGAGAATGCTTTGAATGTGTTGAAGAAGCGAACTGTGAAATTGGTCAAAAGATTTAATAATCATGCTACCGCTGTGGATGAAACCATTTCCGAATTGAAAAGTGAATTAAAAGTTGTCAAAGAAAATGGAAATGTTTCAAATGAGAAATTAGATGAACTTATTAACTTAATTCAGACCAAGAATGATATGAATGACCAAAAGGGTGAGAGTAGTAAAAGGAATGCCAGTTTTAGGGAGGATGATTAAGATAGACCTAAGAAGATAAGGGATCTGAAATTGTCTATTAGTGAGGCACCATCGTTTGATGGTAAGAGGATTGATGAGTTGGATGCTTGGATTTTTCATATGGAATATTATTTGGAGTCTAGAAATTGCGATCGTGATGATTACACTTCTTTTGCTGTTAACAATCTGAAAGGCGATGCTCAGATTTGGTATTATACTCAGAGAAGGTCTAAATTGATTCCTGATAATGCTGATTGGGAAACTTTTAAAACCGCGATCAAATCGCGTTTCTTGTCTGTCACTTTTAAATCCAGAATGGAAGAAAAGTGGCTGAATTGTAAGCAGACTGGATCTGTGAAAGATTATATTGTGGAATTTGACTCATCTAGTATTCATGTTATAGGTTTGACTGATGAAATGGCTAAATTGCATTTCTTGAACTATTTGAATCCTATACTGAAATCAGAACTAAAACATCAAAAATTTAATAATTTGAAGGAATTACAAGATAAGTCATTGGAATTAGAGGATCAGTTGGGGTATAATCGGGAAACTCGATCACTCAGGGGTAATTTAAATGAAGTATTACAGTGGGATGAGGAGGAATTTGTTGAAGAGGGTTTGAATGCTGGTCTGGTGAATAGGCAAAATATCTTCAGGGGAAATCAAAGGGGTGGACATAGTGTTAATGCAGGAAATAAATTTAACAATAGAGGGGGGTACATTAAAAGTCCTAAACCGAACATTAATGTTCAGAAGCCTAACCTTACCATCCCCACATGCACTATTTGTCAGAAAAGGGGTCATAGAGCATTTGAGTGTGCACAATTGAAAAAGATTAACTGTTATAACTGTGGAGAGGAGGGACATTTAAGTAGAGAGTGCACAAAACCCAAAAAGAAAGTCACTTGTTTCAAATGTGGAGGTCAAGATCATTACGCTAAAGACTGTACAGATAAAGGTTCTCTCAAAACAGTCGATGTAAATGAAGGTCTCCAAGAGGATTTTGCATTATATCTAGATGAGCAGGAAGCCCAGGAGGTGGGAAACGGAAAGGACTAACTGAAAGTCCCCAGTTTAGTCAACCGGATCCAGAAGTTAAAGAGTTAACTTTGGAGGGCAAATTAATGAATGGAAAAGTTAGGATAGCTGAATTTATTATGATTCTCACTACACTGCATAGTTTAAAGAATCCTTCTGATAAAATTCTCAACAACAGACCTATGTTAGGACAGTTAAGTAATGATGACACCAGACACAGTTTGATTAGATTCGAGTCATTAGTGGAAGGAAAACCGTTGAAAGTAATGGTTGATTCAGGTGCCACACATAATTTTATTTCCCATAAGTTTGTAGAGGAAAATAAAATTCCTACTGTCATAAGGGAAAAGCCTTTACCTGTTCAAGTGGCAAATGGTAATAAGTCCACATTAGACTTACAAACTGACACGATAGAAGTTGATATCCAAGGTCATAAAATGAAAATTGTGTGTGAAAAAATGAATTTGGGAAATGAAGAACTAATTCTAGGAAAGCCTTGGTTAACAGAACATAATCCTGAAATTAATTGGGAAATTAACACCTTAAAAGTGAAGTCTGAAAACTGTTGGAAGGTTTTGCAAGCATTATCTCCTAAGAAATTGCATAGGAATCATATAAATAACATAACCAGATTGGGAGTAGAATGTTTGATATCTGCTAAACAATTTAAAAAACACTTAAAAGATAAAACGAATCATGCTTTCTTGTTATTAGTAACTGAGGCAGTTACTGATGAAGGGGGGGGAGAAAACACTAACATTGATGTCATCCCTAAATCTGACATCACTAAAACTTTCGAAAAACTAAAATCTGATTTTGTAACTGACATTAATACATCTGATGTTGTTGTTAAGGATTTGATTTTTGAATTTTAAGATGTTTTCCCAAGAGATTTACCCTCGGGAAGGCCACCTTCCCGAGATGTAGAACATGTTATTAACCTTGAACCTGGATGTAATCCTCCTGTCACAGGAATTTATAAACACAGTTTCTTTGAGCAAGAGGAGTTAAAGAAACAGATCAAAGAACTCCTAGAGAAAGGACATATTCAACCCAGCAAATCACCGTACGGAGCACTAGTTCTTTTCGTCAAAAAGAAGGACGGAACGTTGAGAATGTGTGTCGATTATCGTAGTCTGAACAAGATTACGGTGAAGGATAAGTATCCGTTACCTTTAATTTCTGATTTGATAGATCGTTTAAAAGGTGCTAAAGTATTTTCGTTGATTGACCTGCGTAGTGGCTTTAATCAGGTGCCAATTAGAATTGAGGATGTTGATAAAACTGCTTTCAGGACTAGGGTGGGTCATTTTGAATGGATAGTGATGCCATTCGGCTTAACGAATGCTCCGCCTACATACCAAAGATTAATGAACCAAACTTTTTCGGATTACATAGATGAGTTTGTTCAGGTGTTTATTGATGATATTCTAATTTACAGTGAATCTAGAGAACAACATGTAATTCATTTAATAAAAGTGTTAGAAAGGTTAAAAGAAAGAAAATTATACGGAAAATTGTCAAAATCTAGCTTTCTGAAAAGTGAACAATTATTTTTGGGACATATAGTTAGTGGGGAAGGTGTTAAAACAGATCCATCCAAAATCACTGCAATCCAAAATTGGAAGCAACCTACTAATGTCACGGAAGATAGATCATTTTTGGGATTGGCCACTTACTACAGGAAATTTATAAAGAACTTCAGTATGATTGCCGCACCTTTGACGGATTTACTTCGGGAAAATGAGACGTTTGTGTGGGGAGCTGATCAAGAGAGAGCATTCAAGGAACTAAAAGGGAAGTTGACCTCTGCCCCTACACTGGTGTATCCTGACCCTGCTGGAGAATTTGAAGTTCTGATCACTACAGATGCTTCTGACAAAGGTCTAGGTGCAGTCATAAGTCAAAAAGTCGGCAAACACTTTCATCCTATTGCTTTTGAGTCCAGAAAATTCAATGATGCTGAAAAGAACTATACAGCACAGGAAAAAGAATTACTTGCGATTGTACATGCATTGGTGAAATGGCGATGTTATTTGCATAATAAAGAATTTACAGTTCACTGTGATAATAAAGCACTTTCTTATTTACAGAGATTAAGTGATGCACAGATTATGACTGGCAAACAGGTTAGGTGGATGCAAAAATTAGCATATTTCAAATTTAATGTCAAACATATTCCTGGGAAGACAAATGTAGTTGCAGATCCTTTAAGTAGATGTTTTGAAATAAGTGTTATGGTTCAGGATGAATTGTTTTTAGATACAGTTAGATATGTTTATGATAAAGATCCTTATTTTGTTGTGATTTGCAAGAATATTTTGGGAGGGAATTATGACCCACTGAATAAGAGGCATGTCAAAAACTTTAGAATAGAAGATGGTTTACTGTATTTGCGAACAGGGGATAGGTTATGCATTCCTGAAATGGGAGATTTGAGAAAACAACTTTTATAGGAAGCCCATGAGCATTTAGGACATCTTGGTCGAGATAAAACTCTTAGTCGGCTGCAGAGTAGATTGTTTTGGCCAGGGATGGCAAAGGAGGTGTCGAAACACGTGGAAAGTTGTGTCCCTTGCCAACAGAGTAAACCTAGTAACCAAAAACCTAGAGGTCTCTTAAACCTTTAGATATTCTTGAAAGACGATGGGAATCTGTCAGTATGGATTTTATTGTCAGGTTACCAGCTACATCTAAAAGAAATGACAGTATCATGGTCGTAGTCGATAGGTTCAGTAAAATGGCAATCTTTATCCCTTGCAAAACTACTCATTCAGTTGTAGATATTGCAAAGTTATATTTTGACAACGTGGTCAGACATCATGGAGTTCCCCTGTCTATAGTCAGTGATAGGGATTCTAAATTTACATCTGCATTTTGGAAAGAATTGCAGCAAAATTTAGGCACTGAATTGAAAATGAGTACCGCTTATCATCCTCAGACAGATGGACAGACAGAAAGGATGAACCGTACACTAGAGGAAATGCTTAGGACTGTTTGCAGTGGAGTTCAGAACACATGGGAATCTAAACTGCCATTAATGGAATTTGCATACAATTCATGTAAACATGCTAGTACGGGATTCTCACCATTTGAAGTTGCATACGGATACCAACCTAGAGAAGCATTAGACTTAATAACAAGGGTCACTCAAGAGAATAGAGGTTCAGGAACAAAGTTTTGGGAATACATTCAAACAGTTTGGAAAACTGTCCGGGATGCATTAGTGGAGGCACAAAGGAGGCAAGAATTAAATGCTAACCGCAAACGGGGTGATTGGGTGTTACGCACAGGCGACAAGGTTTGGCTTTCTACAACTCATTACAGGTGCAAGATCGAGGGACAATCGGATCCTATGGGAAAATTTGCTCCTAAGTACATTGGACCATTTACTGTAACCGAGATGATATCGTCAGTTGCTGCCAAATTGGACTTGCCGCCTTCAACAAAGATTCATCCAGTGATACACATCAGCCAATTGAAACCAGTAAATCTTCGCCCAACTGAAGGAGAATTGGAATTGGATCCCTCAATAATTATAGAACCTGAAGTTCACAGATGGGTAATAGATTGGGTTGGTCAACGGTTCAAGGTCGGTGATACTATATTCTGGCAAGTGCATTATCTAGGAAGGCCTGAGGATGAGTTGGCTTTAGAGGATAAAAATTCTGAGTTTTTACAGAGGTACTGGAGGGATAATAATATAGAAGTCCCGTCTTGATAATTAAAGGTGTTTTAACCGAGGTCAGTTAAAAATAAAGAGGGGATGATGTAACAGTAATAGCGGATCGAACTTGTTTATAAATGGGTATTTAGGTGTTCTAATTATAGAGTACTAAAATTGGTAGACGTCCGCGAAAGAATCACGCTATTTGGAGTTATATTTTAAAAGTTATAGCGATGGGTGTATTTAGGTGACAGCGTGGGGTCTAAATAACAAATGGGTATCATTGAAACGGGTTAAGGGTCAAATTAGTACCGAAATTACGCGCGTACGTTTCATAAAGTTCTAATGAAACGTTTAGTATGCACGGTACTTCGTTTCGTACAAATTTTAGTACGAAACGTCACTTTCACTTAAGGGAATTTCGTAGGAAGTTTCGCGTGCGAAATTTGTTACGCACGCTCGTGCGAAGTCGCGTTTCGTTTGGCGCGCAATTTTGCACGTAAATGTTACGTAGTGAAACGTAACGTTTGATTGGTTAGTAAAGCGCTAAGTAGTTAGTAAGAGATTTCGCACGTTTTTGCATTGGTCAGTCTGAGTCTTTGCTGATCAATGATTGGCCCAGGTAAAAGCCTGTTAAAACGGAGCGTTGACTCTGGCCTGGCGAGTCCAGGGCGATGATGGATAAATAGTGAAGTGTAAGAGGAGAGTAGACATCTTTTCCTTTGGAAAAGTTTGTGGAAATTCCGGCTGATCTTGGTCCTGAGCGATTAATACCAAATTGGAGAAAAGGCATTTTGCATTGAAATCTCTTACTAAGGGTATGGTTACATCAGGAGGTCTCTGTAATAGTACGGACAGCAAAATTTCTGTATTACAGAGGCCTCGGTTACATCGCGTATCATCTGTAAATAAGTTTTTACATACGTGTTCTAATTTGAGTGATTCCACGTAGGTCGACGATCAAATCTATAAAATCGTCAAAGATTTGGAAACCGACCATTTTCGTATAAAAATCCGTACTTGCGTATTTCGCACGTGTACTTCGCAAGTGTACCGCGTCAATGTACCTCAGAGATCTCCTTCACGCTGCTGACTTTCAGGAAAAAAACGTATTTTATTTCGGCAAAAATTTTACGGTCACCTTGTCCGAAGGCACGTGACTTTGGGGGCGTGTGAAAATTTTCATATTTCATCGACGCACGTGTTTGACGTCCAGGTGTAACGATTTGACTGGTTCTGTATTGCTGAACCCACCTCGGCGAGGTGGGTTCACCAATACAGAGGCGTATGGAGCGATTGCTTCGCAGATGAAGACCAAAATGTAATCGGACGGTCGATGTTTTCTCCTGGATACTTGGAGAATCGTAATCTTATTTTCTGTAATGTTGTTTTCAAGAAACTCACGAAAATATAGTACGGCATGGTACGGGTAAGTACAAAATTCTGTATTAAACCTCACTTTTCGTCCGATGTAACCATACCCTAACTAAATAGTGTTTTAGTAGTTAAGAGATAGAATTATTAAGAGTGGAGAGTAGAGGAAACACTTTAAATTGAAGGGTTGAGCCACGAGGGCAAGAGACCAAGCTAATGTTATGTGGACAAAAGCTTCTTCTAATTTAAAGTTATCCTTATGTGAGTGTTTTCCAATGTGGATGTGTATTTTCCAATGTGTGGAATGTGTGGTTGGAATTGTTTGTAGTAATGGGATTTTCTGAGAGGTAGGAGATCCTGTTACACAGTATACGTGTGAAGATAAGTTGGCTTGACGTGGAAGTGGGTCGCGATGATAGTAAAAACTGCTCGATATTTTTTACATACGTATAGAAAAAGTAACAGATTACGGCGTTGAGACAGGAAAGCGAGTGTGTCGACACGAAAAAGGGGACTTATATTTGATTTCTAGTAATAAAGACGGGGAAAAGTCGCGAGAACCTTTCTCTCATGTTCAAACGTCTATTGTATGAACACATGTTATGTCGGCTACATTATGCGAATTTGTATCCAAATTAGTGTTAGATGTATAAATTAGCGTTGAACTTTTGTTGGCGTTAGGCCTTGGAACCATAACTACATTACAATATAGTAGAGTTAGTAACACTAACTTTATACCTATATTGCTACACTAATAACGATTCACGGTGCAGTAAAATACGCTTTTAATGCTAGAAGGTGACAAACTGACAAGTATCAGTAAAAAACAGAAGAATCGTACATCGGTAAAGAACAGGAAAAACGTACAGTTTGCACACTCTACAATTTGTACGTGTAAGGGTGTGTGCCCATGTGTTTCAAGTAAGGGTTTTTTCCTGTCGTTTTCACAAAAAATGGGACTTGTAACAAGAATATCTTACGCCATACGAAGAATGGGGCAAGAACCAAAGTACATTTTGTGTCATCTTGGAACTCTGGATGGTACGTCAATTTGGCGTTTTTATCATCGCGAAACACTTCCACGTCACGCCAGCTCATCTTCACACTTATACTGAAATCAAATCCAGACCTGATTTTAATTAAAATAATACCATATTGACGAATAACAGAACGGTATTGCAAGTGTGAAACGTCTTCAAAAAGTTTTGAACGAGGAAAAATACACGCTATTTTTTCCCTGCTCGTCACGCGCATGTACATACAAAAATGAAAAGCATGTACGGAAAAAATCGTTGGGGTCTCGCACCTCCACTGTCATTCATGGGTCCTTTGCAAAAATGACGTCGTCCTCGGCTCTCCCCCTCTTTCTCCGCGACCGATCATTTTTCCCTCTTCTCTAAGTGAAATACAACAATAATAGTATAAAATGAAATATTTTTTTACTTTTCTTTTAATATTTTTGGTCTTAGTTTGATGGCATATCAAATGATAAAAGATAAGAAATAATAGTCGCGGGCGACTCGGTGCTTTGCCCTTTGGTTGCCAAGGGCCTTTCGTTTTTTTACAGTACCATGTATAATTGTTGCATTCACACTAGAAATGGATGATGAATGAGATGAGGAAAGGAATAACTTTTTTTTTGTTTGGATGTGAATCGCCCTTGACGTCAACATACAACAATAAAAACGCCTCGATGTGATTCATGTTGCCGTACGATTAAGCGCCGATGACTCAAATCCGTCCGTACGAAACCATCATTAACGTCGTCGGCCGCGGGTCAACTGTCGCGATCACTTTGTCGTCGTTGCTGTATTCGAGCGGTTACGAATTGTCCTCTCAAGCGTACAAATAATCTATCGTCGGCGTCGCTCATATATCGTTTCACTTTCTTGGTACGGTTAACTCGCATCGACGGCATCTTGGTATTTGTCGTGGTCACCTTGACGTCGTCAGCCACGAGTGAACTGTCGCGATCACTTTGTCGTCATCGCTGTATTGTAGTGTAGCGGATTCAAACCGTCCTTTCAAGTGTACAAATAATTTAGGTGCATAATTTTTGTATAGAGATTACCATTATCTTCCATCTTCTTTCTTTTTTCTCTTGAACTTGATCTTGTTCCTCGTCTATTTTTAATTTTCTTTATACTTTACGAATTGTCACTTTTCCCATTCATTTGCGAATGCTTTAAATATTCAGTAAGTGGTTTTTTACATATTAAACGATTTATAGTGGTTTGTGTGAAGTTTATCTTATGTTTTATTTTATTTAATGTATGCTTTTTGTTTTTATTTTAAATAAATCCTATTTTGTTTGTCTATTTCCTTATTTTTACATGTTTGGGAAAGTTTGTATTAAAATCATATTGTTTTGTTTTTTTTCATTTGTTTATTAAATTTTATATATTTATTGTTATTCATGTGTAAGTGTTTTTTTTTCGATTTTTGGGAGTTCTCTTTAAGGTAAGTTTATTATGGCACGAATTCCTCTTTTTCGATGGCATGTTACAAGGATGGGAATTGTTTGTTTGGTGCTCTTTCCCTATTAATGTTTGGTTGTTAGTCTAAATATTATTATGTAAAAAAGGTAAGTTTAGTTATTTATTTTGTCATTGGGATGAGAATGCTATTTGTATTAGTTGTGGACATGGAATTCAATTTATAGACTTTAATAATTATCGAACGCATATGTTTGTTGATAAAGTTTGGGGCAATTGTGGTGAAGTTTGTGTTGCTGCAATAATTTTTGATACTGTATTTCATATTTGTAATGCTAATTTTTCTATAGCAGTGTCTGCTCCTAGTGAAAGATGGGCTGATGATGGTACAAAGGGAAAGATGCGCTGGTGATGGTCTTTCTTTATATTTCATTGGTGTTCATTATGGTGAAGAATCTCTTCTTATCAAAATTAACAAATAAATTATATTTTTTTGAACAATTACACTTTCAAAATTAAAAATTAATAAACTTGTGTTTCATTTTTTTCAAAAGGATAACATCTATGTATTTTACTTGTAAAACTCATATTGTTGTAATTGACTTGTAAAACTCATATTGTTGGAACAGTTACGCCGAACTTTGGTTTTTTGAGCAACATATGCAAAATCTTAACTTTGGTTTTTCTTTTCATGTAGATTGAAAGCAACGACCCAACTTAATCTTATGAAAAACAAAGGACTTAAAAGAGTCCAATTTGAATAAGCGTCGATATTATTAGAGTGTTATTGTTTTCTATAATTAAGACGACAAACTTTTTTTATGTTTTTTTATATATATATATTATATATAAATATATTATTTTTCTCAAAGTTACGTGTGTAGGGGTTTTAGGGGCTTGATTAACACATTGTCATTACGTGATTAAAGGTTTATAGGGGTTTGATTAATACCAAATTTAGGGTTTTAGACAAAAAAATTGTAGTCACTACAATTTTTTAGGCTATAATAAACAAAGTATTTGTCATGTTTTTCCACATAAACAAAAATATCAATAATACTTGTTTACTTGAAAGTAACATCATAAAAAAAAAAAATATATATATATATATATATATATATATATATATATATATATATATATATACCAATATTTGTAATGTTGGTCAGCATATGAGCTGATAATGATGTTCATCAACTTTCTTGGTCTTTGGACTAAGTTGGTTGATCGAAAAAAAAAATATTATTCAAAGTAACAATGTAATCTAACAAACAAATATTATGAACGAAAACAAGTGTTTTTAATGTTGGTCAGCCTCCGAGCTGATAGTGATGTTTATGCAACATTTTAAGTCTTAGGACTAAGTTGGTTGACCACAAAAAAATAAAAATAAAAACAAAGTACTCAAAGTAATCAATCTACTATAATAAACAACGAAAATTAATAAATAATAAGTGATTGTAATGTTAGTCAGCCTTTGAGTTTATAATGATGTTTATGCAACCATCTGGGTCTTCGACTAAGGTGCTTGATCGAAAACAAAAAAAAAAATACTTAAAGTAATCAACATATTATAACTACAACAAAATACAAGAGAGAATGCGTGTTTGTAGTGTTAGTCAGCCATCGAGCTGATAATGATGTTGTTCCAACATTTTGGGTCTTTGGACTAAGTTGGTTGAATCCTAGTTAAGTCTGATGTTTTTTTTTTTTCTTATTAGTTTCATTTGTTTCTTTTGTTTTTGTTATGTGATCAAGGTTGTACTGTGGTTATTTATTTTGTTTATATATTTTTTTGTTTTCTTCTTTTGTAATATTATGTATTGATAAAAAAAATATAAAAAATATAGACGCAACACCTTAGTATAAAATAAACAAAAGCCATTAGTATTCTGTTTAAACGAATAATGGTTGAATAATGCTAATGGTTTAATGTGTATTATAGATTTAACATTAAAGTATTTAATACTACATGGTATATTTTGTCCATTCATTCGTATCGTTCATTAGATTGAGATCGAATGCTCAAATTAATGTGAAACTTTTACACTTAATCAAACCCCCTACACGAACGAAACGGAAATTAAGCCATCCACTTGGCTTCGTCAACTTCTTCTGCATACATGAACCTTTATGCCATGGATTTTGATAGCAAATAATTAATAAACTCGTAACATACGAGTATTTAGCGTAAAATTTTGTCCTTTTCATGAAATATATTTATAAGATGTTAATTTTTGTCGCATGATACGATTTAGTCTGTCGTTTCATTTATTCGTACCGTTTCATTGGACGATTGTGCCCCCATATGGTTTTCATTTATCATACATTTATTTTGTTTCAATTGAAATAAATTGTATACAATTATTTATTTATGCCGTCGGATTGAAATTTAACAGTCGCGACGTTTAATAGTGTCGGCCGTAAAACATAAAACATCAACACTAATAGAGAAATAACTAGTGTTGGGTATCGGGTAAATTCATATCGCGATAATTGCGATATTCGATATATCGAATATCGATCGAGCAGATTCCTCGATATATCGTACCGGGACCAACATAAATTATCGCGATATATATCGCAAAAAAATGGGTGTCCGTACATTCATAGTACGGAAAATCGTACGGATATTTACCCCCCCCCCCCACTGAGCGGGGGGGGGGGGGGGGGGGGGGGGGGGGGGGGTTTGAAAAAAAAAATGGAAATTTCATTTTTTTTATGGCTCGATATATCGGAAATATATCGGCGATACATCGCGATATTTTTATTTTCGATATATCGAAGCGATATATCTATTATCGGGTACCTGAAATTCGATATATATCGAATATCGGCAAAGGGTCCTCGATACCCAACACTAGAAATAACGATTCACGGTGTACTGCACAGTAATTAATATTTAATAACTGCCCAAATTTGTAGCATCGATATTATTTAAACCGTACCTACATTAGCGTAAAGGAAAAAATAGAAATACTAATCCTATTTTAGGTTTGAGGTTCAAAATTTACGGATACTGAATTAGTAATATAAACACTAAAAACGATTCCTGGTGTACTTACACGAAAATATGTACGGACACGCTGGAAATAGTCGGTTCGGTTCGCCTGTTGACGGTCACGTCGATGCTGAAAAAATTAGCACGGCGCGATGCACGGCGGCCGACCATATTGAAAATCTGTACTTTTTGGCTTTCACCAATTGGCAGATTCTCTACGAGCGACAGTGGTACTTTACCGTACAGTGCAATACTGTACACCGCGAATCGTTACCAATTTACCATTACAACCACGCGAAATAAAACAAAAAGAATTGACCACGTGTCTCTTTTCATTATATCAAAATTAGAACATGACAAAGCCAATCAAAACTCAAATCACTCAACGGCTCACGATCTTACACCAAAACAATCGACGATCAATTTTCGTTGTCACCAGAGACGAATGCGACTAGAATGCTTTTCCTTTTTAGAAAAAGGGCAAACCAAAAAAAAAGCGGGAAACCATGGCGTAAAATCTACGTACTGATGACGTCACAAGGTAGCGTGACTTCGCTATGTCACAAAAGTCTGAAGTGCCAGTACGCAACCGAACAAGACACCGAATCATAGTTCAGAAAATAGTTCAAAAGTAGGTGAAAGTACACCCATACAATATGCCTATTGTACGCAAAATACAATATACCCTTAAGACCCATATTGTATTGGCCGCAAAATGAAATAAAATAGTAACAGGGTTGAGTTGCACATCGTTCGATAGAGAATTAAACGTCATGTCTAGATTTTGAAAAACATTCGGACAAAAAAATATTTTTCTGTGAGTTTTGAGGTATTTTTTATTTAAAGCGCCAGATTTGGACGATCGGACGGTCGCTGATCAAAGTAGCGACTTAAGAAGGTCACATGAAAAGCCCATAACACAACTTATGATAGGACTATTGTCAGATTTGGACGATTGGACGGTCGCTGATAAAAGTAGCGACTTAAGAAGATCACATGAAAAGCCCATAACACAACTTACGATAAAGACGCCGAAAAAAGGCCTACAATTGAAACGCCTACCTCTGAACCATAATTCAAAAGTAGGCGTTTCAATTGTAGGCCTTTTGTCGGCGCCTTTATCGTAAGTTGTGTTTGTAGGCCTTTTGTCGGCGTCTTTATCGTAAGTTGTGTTATGGGCTTTTCATGTGATCTTCTTAAGTCACTACTTTTATTAGCGACCGTCCGATCGTCCAAATCTGACGATAGTCCTATCATAAGTTGTGTTATGGGCTTTTCATGTGACCTTCTTAAGTCGCTACTTTGATCAGCGACCGTCCGATCGTCCGAATTTTTTGTCCGAATGTTTTTCAAAATTTAGACATGACGTTTAATTCTCTATCGAACGATGTGCAACTCAACCGTGTTACTATTTTATTTCATTTTGCGGCCAATACAATATGGGTCTTAAGGGTATATTACTATATTGCATTTTTTGCGTACAATAGGCATATTGTATGGGTGTACTTTCACCTATTTTTGAACTATGCTCCAAATGGGTCCAAAAATTTCCACGCTACCAAAATTGTTAATTTCACACACCCCGAACACGACAGTACACACACCGTCGATCGTATTTAGCGTCAATGTTTTTTTCGCCACTTAAAACATATTTTCTCCGTACACACTTGTCGGATTGTAAATCTGACGGTTGCGATTGAAAGGTAACATTTTCAGCTTCCGATTGGCGGTTTCAAATTGAAAATCTAACAAGTGTGTACGGAGAAAAGTTGCTTTAAGTGGCGAAAAAAACATTGACGCTAAATAGTAAATACGATCGACGGTGTACTGTAGTACAGTAAAGCTCGTACAAAACTGCAAAGTAAAATTCGTTTTTAAAGTACGAACTCAGTCATACAATCTGTTCTGTTCAACCGGAGTGAACCAACTGAACCAAGTCTACTGTAGTTTTGGCGAAACTTTAACCGAAAACGACAAATCAAAAAGTTTCTACTCCTGCGCCTGAAAAATAATTATGGCTGCCACTCTGCCATCACTCTTTAAGTCAAGAGTACCAAATTCAGCTGCGCCTGAAGAAAAATATGCCTGCCATTTTTGACTAGGACAGCAGCTCCTTTCAGCTCTAACAGCGATGAAAGTTGTACACGTGTAGCCCGCCTAGACGATTTGCAGCTCACTGTATTATATTTTTCCGATTAGCACACATTCTCTATAATTTTTTGCACCGAAAACTTTTCGCCTCTTTAACCTTACATAACTCTGTTTCCTGCTGAATATTCAATCATACTCTGCAATACTGACTTTTTATTTTATCTTTTTGTTCTTTAGACTTACCATTATATTTGTTGCTGGTAAAAATGGCAACTTTGAAAAGGAAGCTTTATAGAGCCGCTTTTGATGTTTTTGTTCCCTCCACTATTCCGGCAGGTTCAGTTCGTGGTTTGTCTGGAGCACTTATTCCTACTTTTCACTCATCACGATTTTGCTCTATACCTTCTTTTTCAGACAATTCACGAATCTTCGTTACTGGACCTGCAGCAGTTCGTAAATTAGAGAATTCATTAAGTCGTATATTATGTGATTCCCACCTGTCTGTCCCTTCTGTTCTTACTAGACTCAACAGTACAGATTCCTTCTCTTCTGATACAGAAATTTGCACGAATTTACATTCAAATTTTCATTTATGTGGGAGCCATGGCCTGTCGGACATACAGTTCTCACAGTCTCCACTCAAAAAGTGTTCCTCTCCATCCTTTCCAACAACTTGTGGCAGAAAGATCTCCGTCTCCTCCTTCTCCACTCATCAACATAAGTACAATACAAACACAAATACATTTACAAATACAAATGCAAACACATTTACAAATACAAAAGCAAATACAAAGACAAATTTGCGAATGTTGTTACTGGCTACTGGTAGTGGACAAAAGTCGTCTATTTGCACCAGTACTCGTCTTTTCAAAGAGGGACCGGCTTCGTCATCAGAATCTTCGTCAAACTCTGAGAATTTTGGTAAACAGCAGAAAGAAATTGAACAGAGAACGGTCACAGAAACTGAATCAGTAAAGCTTGGAGACAGACAAAAGGAGGAGGATGTTCCCAGTCAGTTTCAGAGCAATTCTGGCGTTCCTCTCAAAGATCATAGAATAATCGAAATTGTCCAGTTGGGCAGGTCAGCAACAGACCTTGGGAGCTACTTTTTCAATTTATGGAGCTCAGTGAAGGTAATACACTGCCCATGGCTATTAGCGTTAGTGTTTTTTTTTTTGACCTAAAATCATAAATTAGTTTTAGTTTTATTAAGTTAAGTGACCCTTGATAAACCGCGTGGCATCTACTTAACTGTTAATGTTAATAATTCGCCAACTCTAATAGTGATCAGCGGTGTATAGATTTGGCTTGAGACTAGTCACAGGAAGATTAGAATGCTAATATAGTGCATATTATTTGCATATATGTATCAGTATACTATGATGTTGTACAGTCCTGAAGAAGCAGTAGGGCAAAACCAATTATTTTTTAGAAGCCTACACTGTGTATCATTATTAGTAGCAAGGAATCATTCGTCTGGGGTTTATATTAGTGTTATTGATTCTAATTCAGTTCCGAAGGACGTGAATGGTTTTGAACCGTTCAAAGAATTAGTGTTAAGAAAAAACAATTAGTGTTGTTGTTACTATTTTAGGTTCGAGGGGTAAACTTTAGGGGCATCGATATGGTGTCATTGACTCTAGTAATGAAACACGGTATAAGCTTACAAAGCTCTCGTGGTTTACTTTTTTTTATTTCATGCTTATTGCTCACATTTTGTTTACCTTTATTGGCCATATCCGTTCTTAGTGTCAATTTGGATGTAGATTATCCGCGTAAGTATATCGTCGAAGTAAGTTGAGCAAGTATAGATACCATGTTTGAAGGTACAATCATCCTTATGGCGATTTATGAAATTGGGAAAGGATGATAACCTTGCAATCTATTTTCATCAGTGGACTACAAACAAAGTTTGTTCGTTTGCTAAAATCGTAAAATTGGGCATATTGGGGCTTTCTTAAAATCTTGTGTGAATCACAGGAGAGGTAGACCTCCCCCTCCTACTGCCCCCCTTCCCCCTTTTACCTCCCCTCCCCCCTCCTTCTTTCCCTCTCCCTCCCCCTCCCCCTCTGCCTCCCTCTCTCCCTTCCTAACCTCCTCCTCCCCCTTCCTCTCCTCCCCCTCCCCCTCCTGAGTAGGCCTCTGGTTTTAACAGTTGGCAAGTCGGTTTTTGCAGATGGCGGGGTACGTTCATTTTCATAAAGCGGTGTTGGAGGAATCATTTGATGTGGATGACTTTTTGGAGGGCGCCAGACATGCCTTCACCGTTGGTCAGTTGTTAACCTAATAATGTCCTGTTGATAGTAATATTAGTAATAATAGTAATAGTGGTATCATAGTAATAAGAGCAATAATAGCAATATCTTAATGATATCTTGAAGATATCTTAACGATGTCTTAATGATATCTTGAAGATATCTTAATGATATCTTTGGTTCAGGAGAGATGGAGGAAGGAGAAAGGGAAGGGGGAAGGGGGGGGGAGAGAGGAGGAGAGGAATTCTGTTTTATTGAAAAATACTTTTTTGTTTAAAAAATTTGTAGGACTTTGAAACATACTCTGTCTAATACGTTGCTGTTTTAAACTGTCGTTCGTTTTTTTTTTGTACTGACAGCGAAACCTCTGCTATACATATGATATCTGGTATTACAAAGCTGATTCCTTTTATGTTATAGCCGAAAAGATTTGATAACTTTACTTTAAACTGGAGAAGCACAAAGTCAGGACTTTTATTTGTGAATTTGTTGATTATGATTGCTGAAGTTTGCGAATTTGTAAATTTATATTTATTATTTGTTATATGTTATATTGTGAATTTGCCATTCCTGTCCGGTGTCTCACGCTCTATTACATTTTTGGTTCTTGATAAAAATGCCCATATCATTTTTTGTGTATTCTTTGGCATTGACGTTCCCAACTTAGGACTTGCATCACTACTATTTTTATTAGGTCACGTCATTTGGTTCTCTTCCTCCCCCTTTTGGAGCTCCTTTTTTCCGGTTTGTCTGAATTGGAGGCATGACTACTTTTCTGATACTGAACCTGATATGGTTAGGTCAACAGTTCAAGAGCTATTTGGGAATGGCGACTTTGAAACTCTGAGTACCATGGCCTCTCCTCGTGTCGTGGGAGGCTTTAAGGTAACAAAACAGACTCGTTTACGATTTTTTTGTTGGCTTTCTTTAGGTGAGGCTGATGATTGGTACTTTTTTGTTACTCACTAGCCTCTGCAAATATGTTAAGAAGGGTGAAATCACAAACAATGTTGGAACAAATGATAGATGTTACTAGAGTGGGGACGGCCACTTATGGTTTTTTTTCTTTCTCTTTTGTTTTTAGACTGTATCAGCTACTTGTTTAAATCTGGGAAACTGTAGTTTTTTGTGTTATTAGTATCTGCTAAACTACTTTTGCAAATGGTCCTTGGTTTGGTGATCAGGACGCATACGGCGTTTTTGTGGAAAAGCACAAGAACCAGGGATGGAGGGTGGAGTTTACAGTAAATAAGGTGGACTCAGCAAGTCTTGTGGACTTCGAATTTGCCTTTGAGGTATGTCACATCTTTCTGTTTATCATTTTGATAGGTCATCTTAAGCAGATTAAATCAAGCACTTTTTTGTCCAGATAAGGGACAGCAACTCTATGACTGTATGAGAATTATAGTCAGAACGGATGGAATGTTGATAGTACTTGAAACTGTAAGCTAATTCTATAATTATTACAATGATGTTGCTTTGTACCTAATAATTGTGATCTAAATTATGACCATAATTTTAATCTTAATTATTTTCTTGATTATGATCGTATTTTTTATCTTAATTATGATCATATCAGTGATTAATAATTATGATCTTACTTATCCCTGGACTAGTGAAAGACCGTCTTTCGAATGGACCACTTGACTGTGTTCCCGTTGCAAGTTTTCCTATTAGGAACTCTCATTTATTATGGGAGTAACGAGTGTTTTAGACTGGATTGAGGTGACGAAGTGTAATACATGTTATATATGGCGATTTAAGGTTAGTCTCCTTAAATAAAATATTTCTTCTTATAGTGTCAAATTAAGAGAGTGTTGTGGATGCAGTGTGTATTTCCAGCTATGGAATATTTCAGTATATCCGGTTTTTTTTTTCAGCCATCCAGTATGAGGAATCTTGAACGTTTTAGTACAGACGTTGTCGTTATGGACGTCCAAAAAGTTGCCTGTGTAATTCGAGTTTTGAGTAATCTCTCTAGCAACAGTAATTTACTTTGATTACTTTACTGGAGTTGACAGTCATTCCCATATTAGTATCTACAATTGTAGTGTGAGTAATTTCACACTCAGATAATTCCCTGTTAGTATCTATCTTCAAAATGTGAGCAATTTTACACTATACAATTCCCCTATTATCGTCTACCATTGTAATGTGAGTAATTTTTCACTCGATAATTCCTAGTGTTGTGTATCGGTAGCCATTTGCTGATAACCATTTGCCGATAACCGATATGTACCGTTTTTTGACCTACCGATAAACAATATATATTGGTATGATATATCGGTAACGGAATTATCGCGATAAATTACCAATAATTATCGGGCCGATAACTATCAACTTATATCGTATCGACGATATATCGAATATGAAAATTTTAAATTTTTTTTTTCAAAAACCCCCCCCCCCCCCCCCCCTGTCATGATATTTCCGTACTCATTTGGTACTTTATTTCCGTACCATAGTTCCGTATTTTTTGTACGGACCACCCCTCTCAACTGATAACTATTGGTGATAATTTTTGTTGGTTCCTGAGCAATATATCGGGGCCCCTCACCGTTGGATAACCAATAATTATCGTTATCCGTTTTATTGCGACAAGTTTTTTCCCGATGCACAACACTAATAATTTCCTAGTAGTATTTATAGCTGTAGTGTGCGTACTATATGCTAATTTCATGGAATCCCTAATTGTTAGTTGCTCTTTTGTCTTATCTGGAACCGCAGGAGGATGGTAAAGGCTATGGACTACAAAATTTAGTGCCACAAATAGACAATTACCACGATGACATGTTCCTTGTACTTGCCGTTCAACTGTATGCCGAGGTTTCTATGCGAAGTTACGATAACGACGGACTTTTGCATATCAACACTATAACCAAAGGTCTCCGTATTATGAAGTTGGGCCGACAGGTCCCAAAGATAACATCCTGGGGAGCACCGGTTAAGGAATTCAAGTCACCGTGGTTCTTTGTGGACTTACGGTGAAGTCGTTTTAACGTTTTGAGTTTCGATTAGTCTCAAAGGTACAAGGAAAAGGCAGTTTTTTTTACGAGTTTAGTGACAGTTATCCCAATGGGAACCGACGACATGATTTATTCGAAAGGAGAAACGTAATCAAGGGATTGTACTTCTAGGATTTGAGGAGGAGAAGAGATGTTTCTTGTTTTTTTTGCCAAAAGATAAAGAAGTTAATAACAACGATGTGTCGATTTTCCTAGGGAAAGTTTCGAGAGAGAAAGGTGAAGGAAGAAAAGAAAAAAATGGCTCGATTTTGGGAGGAGATGTATCTTTAGTCATGTGTTTGTAAGTCATGTGTTAAAGTTTACCTCATGGTGAGCTTTTTAAATAAATAACTGGCTCAAAGCTTCCAGTTTCCAGTTCCGTTTTGTTGGAACTTTAATTTCTTGGCAAATGAGGATTTTCGTTGTTTAGCGAAAAAGCTTTTTTCGAGCCAAAAGTTGTTGCCAATTATTTCAAAAATGTCGAATCATTCCAAATTTTGTTGATTGTTTCCATTCGGCATTGTTATGTTCTTTGTTATGTTTAGAGAAGTGTTTTTTAGAAAATGATGGTGTTACGTTATGAGTCGGTGAAAATTGACCATTGAATGTTTGAACCCACGAAAATCGACTCGGTCGTTTTAGTCCTTTTTTTCTCTTTCTGCCTGTAGAGATGGTGATTACTTTCTCCTTCAAATCATATTCTGCGGTCGACTTTTGTTTCTGTCGTGTTCCTGTGGTAGGATCATAGTTTTGACATAAACCAAAGTTGGTGTTGTCACAGCCAAAAAAAAAAAATAAAAAAAAATCTTGATGTTAAATTTAAGATTCAACTTCGGGTCAACCCGATATTCCAGTTTGTCATTTTGAATGTCACTCACGAAAAGTTATAGGTTTAACTTATAAGTATTAGAAAACTCTTGATTATACATTTGCAAATTAGTCAATACACACGTGTAAACTTATGTCATCCTTTGGCTTAGACCTCTTTAGGACTTCTCAACATTCCGAGGTTTCTTCTCTCCAACCTTTTTAATAAAGTCTTGTCTTTAAAATTGCTGGAGGCGACAACTTACTATTTGTGTAACTTAATCACTTTGTGGTACATTATTGTCGATCATAGCCAATAGTATTAAAAAAAAAAAAAAAAAAAGCAGATTGAATTAGAAAGCGCGATGGTAAACCATTTGAGTCCAGGATTATTGTTATTATTGCTGTTTTGCCATTTCACAATATAAGCATGTTCGGATAGTCAAGACATCCCTTGGAAATAAAACTCATTTCGAGAGTGAGCTCCAACATTTGCTCAAACTGAAAAAAGTTGCTTTGTGAAATTTGTGCTATTTGTATGTATAGCACTTTTGGATTGAATCTGCAACAAAGTTTCAAAAAATTAAACAAATGAATGAGAGCAGAAACACCACTTTTTGCACCAGTTTCGTTAAAAGCAATTTTTGAACAACATAAAATTAAATTGATTTTCACATCCTTATTTGTGTTTCCATTTTTTTCCAGTGTGGTTTCATATTTTTTTGTCCGTTTTTAATTCGTTGTTAAAATAGCCCATTTAGTCATGTTATTCCGTCTCACGCTTTTATAAAAAAAACGCAGGATATATTAAAATGCACGATGGTAAACCATCTGAGTCCGGGGGTACAAAAGGGGTGGCATGGCCGAAACTGAAAAACTACCAGCAGGGGAATAAAATAACAGCACAACAAAAACAAAAACAAAAAGAAAACAACAACCAGGAAAATAAAAGCACCCAAACTCAAAATGAAAAGCACGGCAATTGACAAAGCCAGAACTACAACCCCAACCCCAACCTAATTAAATAACTACGAAAAGCAACCCCGTAAGTACCCCCATCCTGGGGGAGCACGTTGAGAGAGTTCCGGAACCTGGCGACAATCCATAGCAGCAACAGCCGATTGGAGGAAAATAGAAGCTTGCACTCGTTGTAAAGCCACAGATAAGCGTTGACGATAAAAAGAAGTAAGGACCGAAGGAGGAGGGCTCCCTGGTCCTCGGCGCTCGAAAGCAGGTCGAGCGCAAGTACGGAGAAAATCGTCCATGGCAACACCCAGACAACCAAAGATCTCGACTGCCATCAGAATAAAGTCATCCATAGGGTACCGGTGGGCATAATCACGCTCCTTCGCCTTAGCGGCATCACGAGCCGTTACCCCAACATGTCGAGCCCCTTGACCAACAACTGTAGGTGAAGTAGGGTTCGCCAAAACAATATCACCGAAGATGCGACGGGCACCATCAAGCAGAACAACATCGATCCGACGCTTGGGAATAATATGAGAAACTTCCCGACGCACATAAAAGCTCCCCTCTGAAGCGATAGTCGCAACGGCATCGCGAATAGTGTCGTGCGCCTGGATCAAATCTCCCCCATGGGAGCAACGAAGCAAATGGACACCATCGGCCCCCAAGACGCGACCACATGCACAAACAAGAGAGCCAAGTAAAGGAGGATGGGGGAGGCCAAGGCGAAACCGGAGGGCGGTGGTGAATTGAGCCGGTGAGAATCGGAGAGTGGACAAAATCGGTGTAGCGAAAAGCCAAGACCCAAAACCAGGTCCGCCACAAGAGAGAAGACGGGCACGCGAAGAATCGGAGGGAAGCGCCTTGAGAAGGTCAGATTTATTGGCGGCGACAACCCGATCAGAAATCGATTCCTGGACACGCTCAACAGATTTTGTAACAAGGGTGGAGAAAATCGGCACATCCATTAGGGCATGGGGAGGAAGAGAACGTGACGCGTCCAATAGAGATCGCTGGAAGGCGAACACACCGTCTGAAACCCGGGGGATAACAAAAGCTAGAACGGGGGTGTCCCCAACCAAGAAACAGGAAACCAGAGTGGAAGCAATAAGACGCCAACTTCCCGGGTAGGCAGCGGGAGCAACACGAGCTATGGATTGTAGACCCAACCCCCCAGTAGAGACAGGGAGGGATGCCTGAATGCGGGCCAGACTCGCGATCAAATGCCCCCCGACCTAATAGAGTGTGGAGGACTTCTATGAGGCGATCGTTAAGAGCCGAGAGAGAGAGGAGATAAATGTCGGAGTGGGAGGGGAAGTACGAGTAAGATAGGAAGGGCGGTGGGGAAAACACCTGGTTAACATAGCAAAAGCAACTTGGGGATCGGGAAGGCGAGGAAGATCGTCCACTTGGGCTAGATCTGTCTGTAAAGCATCATGAAGGAATTGGGTCACGAAAGTATCCGAACCAAGGGGGCAACCAAGCACTCGAATGCCATCGGAGGGAGAAGGGGTTTGAAAACCAAGAGGTGGAGTAAACGAAAGTGGAATATCCTAAAGCTCATTATTATAATTACAAGTTTTAAAATAAATCCGTAAAAAGCAATTCCAGGTCACCGTGAAGAAACACAGATACGGAGAATACGAAACACAGATACGAACAATACACAACAGGAGTTTTTTTCCAAGCTAACATACCAGAGTTCAAGATGAACCCATTTCTTTATAATATTATAGAATGTGCTACAAAACGCTACAATACAATACAATACAATACAATACAAGACAATACAATACGATGCGGTATGATACGATACAATACGATACAATATGATACGATACAATACAATACAATACAGTACAATACGGTACGATACAATACAATACAATACGATACCGTACCATACGATACGATACAATTTAATACAATACAATAAAGTACAATACAGTTCAATATAATTCAATACAATACAATAGTACAAAACAATATCATAGAACACGACTCAAATACAAAAATAAATACAAAAATACAATTACAATACAAGAAGTTTTTACTTATACTCACAATGGTATAAACTATAAAGTATAAGGAGAAAAAAAAAAGTATAAGGAGAAGGATTTGAATCAAGTCGACTACAAACACTACCACAAAGTTTGTATATAATCTGTGTCAACAACCAAATGGTTTTCGGCAAATAGTTACAACTCCATTATATATTCTCAAAATTTTAAGCCAATGACAATCCGCTCAACATCGTAGAATCAACTCTTTGCGTGAAAGGTAAATTTATAATGCCCAAAACAAAACGAAACCCTAAAAATGTACCAAGCTATCATTTTTCAGTGTCTAAGCATAGTGCTTAGCTTTGGAGGACATGTGACTGCAAATAACATCGATTGTCTGATTTTAAGCCACATCAAAAACATGGATGACATAAAGCTTTCCTCAACCACATCATTACATATTATCACATATTGTCGCAAAACATTACATAAAATCATTATTAGTACATATCACGTGAGGAATGTGATTAACTATTGCCTCTGGGCATTCAGTTCCCTCTTAAAACTCTACCAGTTTTCTTAAACATACACTTATACTACCTATTTCACCCATACTAAGAACCACCGGGCTTGTAACCACACTAATCCTCGGTTAACTCTCTGCACTTCAACTGTTATAAGTTGTTTCCACAGACAAATAACATTCACAAGGGGCATTCACTAGGATTTTTAGGAGAACAAGTGCATCCCTAGGGTTGTCGGGAGCCCAATTCTGTCGAGAAGACTGCACCAAAAGGATTATTTTAGGGTTGAAGAATTATCTCCGCAAAAGACAAAATGATGAACTGACTTGTCAACCACACAGTCCGCCTCTTTTAATGTTAGTAACACTAATTCTGTCACGACATTGCTTGGCTGAGAAACATAAAACAGTGTTAGCAACACTACAAGGGAGTGGACTACAATCTATCCCATCTCCCTACACTACATTAGTACTATACGTTCAAATTTTGCATTTACACTAATAACTCTCTAACTCTAAAAATGATGGGCAGTGTAGCACTGGACATGCAGGGCAAAGGTTGAAGTTAAAGAAAACATTTCCCTCAATTTAAGTTAACAGCTGTGTAAAAAATAAAACACCAAAATACATCAATGAAAACTTGTAACTAGGACACGTCTGGAATTGAGAAGCTCAATAAACCTAACCTAGCCTAACCTAACCTATCCTAGACTGTTTATTGCCTCTGATAGATTTGCAAAAAGTTGGCAATCACTATCAGAGTTTACCAAAATGTTGAAGTTAACACTTTATTAGAACGAACTACACTGAATTATGTTTTGCTACTTGACTCATTGAGGGCCGCTTAACTAAAGAGTGTTATTATAATTTGGGTCAAAAAAGGCACTCGCTCGAAGATTGATTAACTTTAGTAGAAATGGGCAGTGTACCATATCCTGAGTGAACTTCATGTGAGCTTGAACTTGGTTTTAGGCTTTTAGACTAGTACTTCAACACCATTTGTGAAAACATGTCGACAACAAAAGGTACAAATAGGGGACAAACTGAAACGCCCGAGAATATGAAGTTTCCGGAAGTCATCTTACCTTTAAAGTGGGAAGACGGCAAACTGAACGCAGAGAAGCAATTATAATGAATAAGGGCAGTTTCCGTAAAGAAAGGAAGAAGAAAAAAAGCCTTGAGAAGACAATCAGGAAGTACAGTAAGCACATCAGTAGGTTAAAGTAGAAATTTCAGACTATCCAAGAAATGTGAAATGTTGATTGACAACTTTGACAGAAACACATGCATCATACTGGAGAAAACAGGATACATCATTTTTCCAAAATTTATCTGATATCCAGAACAAAAGGGATAAGATGAGGCTCTCCGGGACAATTAATCCCAACCCCAAACTCCAATCTGCTGTGTGGAGTGCACATTATAACAATTATTTTTTCATAAGTACTATTGATCAAGTGAACTCGTTTTTACTGAAAACGGCGACATTGCTTTCAAGTTTGTCAAACATTGCTTCGGTTTTCAAGTTTGTCAAACATCGTAGCAGTAAAGAACTGCTATTTCCCAAAATCATGGTCCTTCCTCTTCTATCTATATGCAAACGTGGAAACACCTTTACGAAAGCCCCTGAAAATATTACAGGTGTGTTCTATCGTCCATAAAACAACATGGACAGAGTCACTGTAGGCAATTAAAACAGTCAAATCCTGTCCATTGAGCTTGTCCAGACGAGCTCATCAGTCCTATATGAACCTGCACACAGAATGGTAATTGTCAAAACAATTCGAAAACCTTTCATTTCAAAAAGTCCAAAACTACACCGTGAATCACTTTAGTGTCAATTTTTTTTCAGCAACTTAAAACAGCTTTTCTCTGTGCACACTTGGGTTGCGATGGAAAGCTAAGAATCTTACCTTCCCATTGGCAGTCTCCGAACGGAAATCGGACACATGTGCACAGAGAAAAGTGGAAAAGTGGCGAAAAAAAATACGCTAATAACACTAAAACGACGCTAATAACAATGCATGGTGTTGCCCGAAAAACACTAGAAGACTAGACAACCAGCAGCCAGGTGGCATAAAAAAGACGCCCTGCAAATCATAAACTAGAAAACTACCTAGGATTTATACTTGTCGAACAGGAAAATTGTAAACTAAGAAATAACGTAGGATTTATATTTGTGGAAACAGGAAAATTACGAACTAGAGGAAATCCAGGGAATTACATTTGTAGAAACCGGAAACGTATAAACTAGAAAACAGCCTAGGATTTATATCTGTAGAAACAGGAATAAAATTTATGGCATGGTAATGTGGCCAAAACATACATTAAACTCACCGACTATTTAGGAGCCAACGATGATGTTATTAATAGGAATGAAAATCAACTTCACAAAAAACCCGATAAAACCCATCACAATAAATCCAATTGCTGTACGGAAAGCCACCTTTGTGAATTCTGTGAGAGAAAAAGGGTAAAAGCAACAGAAACGGATCCATATTTCAGTACACACAACAGGGAAAAATAAATAAATCCTGCAACCAATAAACCATTTAATAGATCTGGCTGCAAGTTGAAGGAACAAGACTTAAACACAGAAAAGTAACTAAAAGAAGAAGTTGTCAGAGACCAAGAATAGGATAAAAACTTCAAACGTGACCAAAAATAAAACTGAAGAATGCAGAGCAATTCTTTTTACAGTTTTTTGAAAAACAGACACCAAGTGCTGATCCTTCAAGTAAATCAAGATGAAATAAGTATAGGAGAGCTTAAACATACCTCTCCTATCTGGTTTATGACATCTCTTCACGAGTCGTATGCTATCCTTTGCAAAGTTCTGGACAGGCCTCACCACATAGTCTACTGCTTCCATAATCAACAGGTCTTATTGGTCAAGAAAACCGATTGGAGCTTGAAACAACGGAAGTAACAGACAAAAAAGCTCCCTACTGAAGCAAAGGAGAGAAATAAAGAAACAAAGGCAGAAGAAGGTCGCTAACGAGTCTGCCACAAAAACTGAAAGAAGGTTACCTAGACTGAAGGTAGATAAGCAGTCGATACTTAGTTAGGGTTTCAAATTTTCAATATGGGGCGAAGTTGGAAGATTCGTCAAACGTTGCCGGCCGTTGACTTAGAAATGTCGTTTTCGTCAACATTGTTCTATGTCCGGTTCCTGCTCCGTCATCGGTTAATTTAAATGCACATGTGATACGCAATCCAATGCTGTTATCGTTAAACTTTGTCGTAGACATCCCCCACACATAGAACGTTAAACTAAGCAGAAAACGATAGGGAAAAACCATAGTTCAAAAGTAGGTGAAAGTAGGCCTATACAATATGCCTATTGTACGCAAAACATACAATATGGCCTTAAGACCCATATTGTATTGGTCGCAAATTGAAAAATAATAGTAGCAGGGTTGAGTTGCACATTGATCGATAGAGAATTAAACGTCATGTCTAAATTTTGAAAAACATTAATTTTTATTTTTCCGTGAGTTTTGAGGTATTTTTTTATTTATACCGACAGATTTGGACGATCGGACGGTCGCGGATCAAAGTAGCGATGTAAGAAGATCACATGAAAATCCCATAACACAACTTACGATAGGACTTACTAGTGTTGTGCATCGGTAAGCATTTATTGATAACCGATATGGACCTTTTTTCGGGTTCTCGATAATCGATATATTGGTTCGATATATCGTTATTGGTCTTATCGCCGATAAGTAACCGATAACATCGGGTACTTATCGGCGATAACACCGATAACGATAACTATCGGCGATAAATGTACGGCATGTACACTCAGTTGTACGTCTTATTCCCCGGACGCGCAAAAAGTACAGTAGCCGCCATGACGTCTGTACGGTTTTGGTACAGATCCAATATAAACGATGTGCCTTTCACATCCGACGCCATGGCTTTGTCCCTTTATTCGTTGAGATCCACTGGACACATGCCACGTGTCAATCTGTCAGCTTTTTTGGCGTAAGCTGCCAAAAGAGCCATTCCGGGATGCCAACGCTCACGCTGGCCGTCCGCTCGTACTTCTTTATTCCAAGTCGTCCGTTCGATTCTGGCGGCGCGCAAAATATTATTTTGCGTCCGTTGTACTTTGTGTCCGCCGTCCTTTTTCCGTTCCATGTTCACCAGTTTGTTTGTAAATTTCGTACGTCGCCGTAAAAATATTTTGTTCAGTTAACCGGCCAACGTTTTCTGTGCCGCGTTGTCCGTAATAATTTTCAGTTAAATAGTTACGGAACAGATTCGTATACGTGGCATGCCACGCTATATAATGTAAATAGTATAATACAGTATTTAATAAGGTAATATAGTATGCGTACTATATATTTTTATAGTTATCGCCGATATGGAATTTGTTGGTCTCGGACTGATATATCGGTACTTCTGACCGTTTGATAACCGATAACTATCGGTATCGGTGTTATCGCGATAAGTTTTTCCCGATACACAACACTAGACTTACGTCCGCGTTTTTTATTTTTCCGGGTTTTTTTTCCCGCGGAATGTCATCCTACGCCGTGTCAGTTCGCTAAAAAAATTCGTACGGCGGCGTGCGCTGTTTTATGACGATACGTCATATTTGTACGTTCGTACAAGAGTGTGCACAACGCACACACAAACAGTGCCTACTCTGCGCGAGTTTTGTGCTAAGTTTTGTGCGCCTACCAAAGGCCTACCATAAAAACGCCCACTTTTGAACTAAGGGAAAAACTCTCAGGCGCATGGTTTGAGTCTTTAAGATTTTCGTACCGAGTGACGTCAAGTTAAAATTACAGCACAGCACACTGAACCATGAAGTCATGAACCCATAGATGTCCCGTGCGCATATTACGCACGGTATAAAATAACGAATACTACGTACGGTACGCATCAAACGATGTTGAAAAGTTAATAAAATGCGTACCTTGCTTTGTACCCGTACATTATTTCTACACATACGTACAGTGTCCGTCTATGTTCGTACATTTTAGG